>JAXCGZ010009675.1:0-22500 GCA_037179515.1 Halocaridina rubra
TCACCTTATAATACATCACAAAACAACGTTTCAAACATCCACTGTGCTCATAATCATGTACCTATAAAAGAGTGAAAAAGACTATTATCATTCTGATGTATGAGAATGATAATAGTTTTCGAGGCATGGACCGTTTCTTGTTCAAGAAAATGCTGAGTTTAGCTGTGGGAGACTCATACTTCTTATTCAGTGACATATGACTACAAACTAACTAACGGATTGGCAATGGGATGTCCATTATCTGCTACATCAAGAGTGGCCAGATTTTTGGATTCCGAGATCTACTCTAAAGACTGAAACTCTTTTACGATCTACCACACATAATATTACGTCAACTGGGGGAAAAAATCAAATCGCTTAGTACTGTAAAACATGAGTGCAATTGTCTCACTTATTAAAAAAAATTAAAAAATGAAATCACTTCAAACTGTGGGGGGAACGGCGATCGACCAAACAAGCGGCCGCGATCGACTGGTAGATCGCGATCGACTGTTTTGGCCACCTCTGTGCTACAATTATCTAACATATGTTTCATGTTTTCATGGAACAATCCTGGTTAAATGTATCGTCCTGAAGAGGTTCAAACCTACTTTTTATAAAAGATACGTTGATGATACGTTTGTGATCTTCAGAAAACAAGAACATGCCCAACAATTGTGTTGACTATATGAACGACAAGCACAATAAAATAAAGTTTTACGATGGAGGTAGAAAACGATGATAAAATCTGATTTCTAGATATGCTAATCTTAAGACAAACTAACAAGGTAGATATAAGCTTTTAAAGAAAACCATAACTTTCTGATCTTGGTGTAATTTTCATAAGCTGTTGCTATGAAAATTTTAAACATAATTTATTTTGCACATTGTTGTATAGAGCACATAGATTATCATATACTTATATTAATTTTCACTGTGAAATAGCTTTCTTACTTGGTTTCTTTGTTACAAATGGATATCCACCCAACATGTTTTATAAACATTTTAGAAATTTTCTTGATATGATTCTTTGCCCCACACTTGTAAAGGATGATCCCAAGAAAGATGCAGATGTACAAAAAAATTGCCCTACCTTAACGATAATTTAAACTATTACATAAAAGAGCAATAAACTATAATTTTCTACAAGTACTACCCTAATATTAAACCATTCGTTTTATTTTATAACAACCATAAACTTAGAAATTATGTAATCCATAAGGACAAGTTACCTGACGCGTTTTGTTCGATGGTAGTTTACCAGTTTAACTGCCCCAAATGCCAACTAGCATATGTTGGCTTAACTAAGAAATGTGTATTAGTTAGATACCACGAACACCACGGGTTATCTTGTTGCTCTGGAAAAATATTGTCAGCTCCAGTAAACTCAAGCATTCCAGAACACTGTTCCAGTGTCTGATAAGTGCAATTTCAGTGTAGATGATTTCAAAGTAATATGCAGAGGAAAAAGCAGCAAATGAAATCAGGATAGCAGAGTCATTATTTATTTCAAAAACTAATCCAAAATTAAACAAAGATGGCTCAAGTTGCACTCTCAGAATTTTGCAAAACAGATATTATTAGTGTGAAAGCATTATTTTTATTCGACATATGTTTAGATATATGTAAATTTCAAAAAATTTGTTTGGTGTGAGTGTGCTGTATATATAAATTTTACTTATTTACAACTATAATATTGTTTGATTAGAGTAACTATTCATGTATATATTCTTTTTCACTCTTTCATAGGTACATGATTATGAACACAGTGGAGGTTTGAAACGTTGCTTGTGTGAGGTATTAAAAGGAGATTATAGTAAATTAAATATGTTCTACGATGTTTGCTTGGACCGTTCTTGCCCTTCACTTTATTATTATTATTATTATTATTATTATTATTATTATTATTATTATTATTATTATTATTATTATTATTATTATTATTATTATTATTATTATTTTATTATTTTCATTATTATAAGTTTAATTATTATTATTATTATTATTATTATTATTATTATTATTATTATTATTATTATTATTATTATTATTATTATTATTATTATTATTATTATTATTATTATTATTATTATTATCATTATTATTATTATCATTATTATTATTATTATTATTATTATTATTATTATTATTATTATTAGTATTATTATTATTATTATTATAATTATAATTATAATTATTATAATAATTATTATAATTATTATTATTATTATTATTATTATTATTATTATTATTATTATTATTATTATTATTATTGTTATTATTATTATTATTGTTATTATTATTATTATTATTATTATTATTATTATTATTATTATTATTATTATTATTATTGTTATTGTTATTGTTATTGTTATTGTTATTGTTATTGTTATTATTATTATTATTATTATTATTATTATTATTATTATTATTATTATTATTATTATTATTATTATTATTATTATTATTATTATTATTATTATTATTATTATTATTATTATTATTATTTCCAAGGCTTGCATAAGCAAAAATTGTGAAATGAAATAAATATACAATAATAATAATTTGAAATCGCGCTCAGAGGTGTGTTAATCCTAAAGCTGTCAGTCTATCCAGTAATTTACCCCTTTTTGTGTCAGTGCTAACTATAATACGCTGTAGAATGGCGCTACTAAATGGTTTGTAGGCGCGCGCGCGCGCGCATCTACACATACTGACAACAAGCATTTGAATAATTAGGTTTTCTTATGACTCGCCAAGTGCGCAATGGCTGATTTCCCACGAGACTTGACTAGATGGCGTAGAGAGAGAGAGAGAGAGAGAGAGAGAGAGAGAGAGAGAGAGAGAGAGAGAGAGAGCGAGAGAGAGAGAGAGAGAGAGAGAGAGAGAGAGAGATTAAATTAAAGAATTGAGGAAACTTTAATCTGTCTAATGATTTCTTAACTGGATTTACCTTTGATTCTGAAGTAATTGTGCTTGGATATGAAAGAGAGAGAGAGAGAGAGAGAGAGAGAGAGAGAGAGAGAGAGAGAGAGAGAGAGAGAGAGAGAGAGAGAGAGAGAGAGAGAGAGAGAGAGAGAGAGAGAGAGAGAGAGCAGGCAAAAACCATAGCTTGCATAGTTTCTAGCAGTTAAATATCTTCCAGTCATCCTAATTAAAGGAAAGATTGCTAATATATGGAGTCTTTGATATATGTCAAGTATCTCATAAAATATAAAAAGCTAATATATTTTGTTGCTGTTGGTACTTTGTCTCTTCTGGTATCAATCCCGTTAAAGCTACTCCTTGTCCTTAAGGACAAAACCAGGAATAATAATAGATTTGGCATGTAAACTTTTAAGGTAAAGATTGTGTATACGATGTTCAAAGACTTTAATGAAAATAAAAATCACTCAATATACACTGGATTTTGTAACTTATTACCTTGTAATGAGAATACGATGGAAAGCATTTAATATTCATCATTAAATTTATCTGAGTAATTTTTTTTTCTATTTTTCTGAAATGGCCAACGTAAAGACTGAAAATTAGTAATTGATAACTTCAGAGATATGAAAACATTCTGTTATTATTTTCTGACAAATATAAACGTATATTTTTTTCAGCTTCATATCATATATTAATCTGTGAAAGCTCTGTAAATAGCGTTTAGCCATATTTTTTCTTCACATGTAATTTATTCAGATTTTCTTGTATTATTTTCATTTTTCTCTTATCTTTTGGCTTTTGTACTCTCTTGCTTTATCGCTCCGTTCTCCACTCTTCCAAAAATCCTTTTTTTTTCTTTTTTCTGTCTGTCGTTTTCCTTTGTGTGACATTACCTCATCTCTGCCTTGCCCTTAACCTTTTTCTTTTCCTTCGTCTTGGTATTTTCTCGTGCCCGGGCCTTTATTGATGAGGGCAGTTTCTGCCTGTCCCGGCGTCACACTCTTAAAAAAAAACATTCGAACTTGTTTTTTTTATAATTATAGCTTTGTTCGTGGTTATTTATTTTCATTTGTTCCCGCCTTTCGTGTATCTGTCTAAGACTTTTTTCCTTTTCCTCATCCCACCTCCCAATTACTTTTGCAGATGTACACATCATTTATTAATTTCATTATTTGTCTCATTTTGTCCGTTCTCTTTTTCTTTCTCTATATGTCCTCTTTTCTTTCAATTCTTCACGTCACTTCCAAGTTTACCACAGACCTTCCATTTACTTTTTCCTACAATTTTGCATTTATCATTATATGTGTTCCTTTGTACATTTTCTCTCTTTACATTTTTCTCGTATTTCTCTTCTTCCTATTCTTCTTCTTACATCTAACTTTTATTACTTCTCTTCCATTTCTTGCATTACCAACTTCCAAGTTTCTACTCTGTGCCCTTTGCTTCTTTTGATATTTTTTCAAACCTATTTTTTTTACGTATTTTTTTTGTGACCGCAGATTCACAATGTCCATTAATTGGCGATCAAGATAATTTAGAAATCATTATTCCTTATTCGTATTTATTCATAGATATAAGATTTAACGAATGTAAGTCATTTTATTTTAGCCCATGCATATGTAGTAGAAAGTATAATGACTTTTCTTTCTTATAAAAAAAATATTTTCTCTAATTTATCAGAATGTACATTAAGATACTCTTAATAAATTATTGTCTTCCATGATCAAAAGCGGACAGTAAAACCATATAAACTTGAAAGAATAATGACTTTTATTTCTTAAGAAGTTGTCGCTGTCCCCCTAGAATATCCATTAAAATATATTCATGAATTTATAGCATCCATGATCAAAAGCTGACGATTCTCAGCTCCCTATGAAACCATATAAACTTTCCTCATACTTTTTTTATTTCAAGGGAAACCATACATACCGCCAATTATTCTTTCTTTACTGGCAGCGAAACTTCCCTAGAGTTGGCGCGTGGGCGGCTTTCCAGAAGAAGGGTAGAGGGGAAAAGGGCAAATGGCTCTACTTCCATTAAGATCCTAAAAAAAGTGGGCAAAAGATCTTAATCCGGCCATTTCTGTCAACCCCTTTTCCTGCTTCTGACTCGTTTGTCTTAGACGCAGTAAGGAGTAAATTTAGGTGGGGGGATTTTTTTTGCAGCGTTTCGGAGATCAGAATCGCCGCCTGGCTCTCATCCAGGGAAGTCTTGAATACGGCTTTTCATATTGGCTCGTATTTCTTCTCCTTGCTAGAACCTCCTTGGGTTCAAAAGGAGAGCATGGTGGGTGCTTTTTAGTATTTAACCCGTAACTACTCAGGAAACTCGACAACTATTAAAAGTATTTTGATCAGTTAAGAATATCACATAGATGATTTATGTTTTTCCGGCAGCTCTCAAAAGATAAGCAGAGTGTGATTACTTAATTGTGATTACCTAATTGTGTTTACGGGAAAGAGCCCAAAGCTCGTATCTTCCCGTGTGTGTGTGTGATTACCTAATTGTGATTACCTAATTGTGTTTACGGGAAAGAGCCCAAAGCTCGTATCTTCCCGTCTCCTGATCGGTTCCATTTTAGACTTAGTGATACTTATCATACCTGTCCTTAAAACTATGGATGTGTGTGTGTGTGTGTGTGTGTGTGTGCGAGTGTGTGTGTGTGTGTCTGTGTATGTATGTGTCTTGTGCTCTAGTTATAGTTGTTGAAATTCATTAATATTTCTCCCTCTGTTGATATTTCTTTCGTTTTACTCCTAGCTGAGTTTCTTCTTAATAAAAATAATTTCTGACTTCAGAGGCATATATTACTTATATACCTATCATAGCTCAAGTACTTAATGTTATTAGTTTTCACATTTTCTCTTCTAATTCAGGTCGGTTCCTTTTCATACGATGATGTTCAGGGTTAAAGGAAATTGGTTGATATTTGATTGCTGAGTCGAAATAAATATCTGTTTCACTCTATATTCGTCAGGTATCTAACAGTATAATGGCTTTACGAAGAACAAATTAATGCTACAATGATTCATATTTTACAGATCAATAATAATAATAATAATTAATAATAATAATAATAATAATAATAATAATAATAATAATAATAATAATAATAATAATAATAATAATAAATGGTTATACCTTCCTTATTCTTGGCACACAAAACCTTGGCTCAGTGATTTAAAAAGAGCCCTTAGAATGAGGTGAAAAAGTGTGCTACATTATATCTATGAAAAATTGAGAGAGAGAGAGAGAGAGAGAGAGAGAGAGAGAGAGAGAGAGAGAGAGAGAGAGAGAGAGAGAGAGAGAGAGAGAGAGAGAGAGATTTGATTTCTATAATTGTTAATAACTTTATGCTTTACTGCTTAGATAACATACTTTCATTTTTAGTGTCACTTCTTTATGAAATTTAAAAATAAAAATGAACCTCGTAAAATCTCCCAAATTTTTAAAATTAAAGTAAAAGTAAATTATAAGTAAAAAAAGACGAAAAAAAAGTAATAATTTCCATGTGAGACCATAAAAGAACCCTCCTTTAGCAGAGAAGTATCTGCCTGCCATTAGCGTAATTCATAAAAATGAACGACTTTTTCGGTAATTGTGTTTTGCAATTTGGCGTTTTGGTGGTGTTGGGGCAAATGGCAAGTTGCAATAGCGGAAAGTTTTTTTTTTTTTAAGACATAAACATAATCATAACCAGCTCCACCTTGGCTATATTCCGCCTCCCCCTCCCCTCCCAATGGAAAATACATCTGCATCAATGTTTCATAACTACTTTCGTGGCAAAACATCACTAGGGTTACTTTACTAACTCTTATTATTCTTTTTTAAGAGATCAACCCCTTATTACTTTCTAGTCAATGTTGATGATTTTAATTTTGTTTTTTAATTTAATTTATCATTTTTAAAGTGCAACAACTTAATCGGCTACATTGGCTACATTCCACTCCCACCCGAGAAAATTTCATCTGCATCGACGTATCATCATTCATGAAAAAAAAAAAATAATATTATTACAGTATTATTTAACAAGGTCTTTTATTTTATATTTTTAAAATACTCAGCTCCTAATACTCTCCTAGTCTTTGTTAATCATTTCAGTTTTCTTTTAATTTCATTTATAACTTTCGAAGTCTAGCATAAATGAATTTATCAACCTCCCACGCTGGCCTGTCTTATGCATCTGGCAGCTTGATGACGTAGCTTGCAGCTGCTTATGTTGTCATGTGAGATGTCGACATTTACCCTCATATACTAAAATACAATAAATTCACTAATTTTCATAAATGGAAACAATTCTTAAATTACAAAGAGTCTTAAATGACTCTGTATTTTATTTATGCAGGTATATTTATAGGAAAAATATATACAGGTACACGTAAAATTTTCATTGCGATATCGTTCCTAGTGCTGCAGTACTACGTCACTCTCTCTCTCTCTCTCTCTCTCTCTCTCTCTCTCTCTCTCTCTCTCTCTCTCTCTCTCTCTCTCTCTCTCTCTCTCTCTCTCTCTCTCTCTCTCTCTCGTGAAGTTATCTTTTTGTAGAGCTTTCTCTATCTAGCTATCTGTCTTTTAACTTATTATTATTATTATTATTATTATTATTATTATTATTATTATTATTATTATTATTATTATTATTATTATTATTATTATTATTATTTACCTTTTAGTTGTTAAATAATAAGCATATTTTAAAATATATTACAATATGTATAAAAAAAAAAGCTACCAAAATAATTCTTGAATCTTCTGCATATTAGGAGATTTAATATGTTGCACTTCTAGTATTACATAATAAATATTTAAATAAATAGGGTAGATACACTGTACTTATTTTTATTAAGTTTTCCAGTATTAGTACATATACTTCACAAATATATAGACTGCGTAAAAACGTATGTCATGTACAAAACCTTTTTAGTGAAAACCAATTCATTGAAGGCCGAGTGGCTATAGAAGATGCACCACCCAGGAGGTTACAAAATTTAGCCCCTCGAGATGGCTCATAATGTCACAATTTCGCCAAGGCCACTGAAGGCTATATAGGAGTAGTAGTTGGTAGTAATGTTCCTCGTGTATAGTACCTTATAACAAACTATTGACTAAAAAAAAATTACATTTATTAGCTCTTTCCATTACATTTTTACATATAATATTAGTCTTCCGTACGTCTTTTTTTTATGATTGTGACACCAGGACGGGCCAAAATATAATAAAATAAAACAAGCCTCATCGGGCCTGGGCACGAAAAACATAAAGAGAAACAGAGATGGAGAGTGTAATGACTTGTCAGATGTAAAGGGACAATAAAAGATGTGTAATGCATATCCAAGAATATTCAGTGTAGATGTAGGCATAGAAAAAGAACCGTAACTGAAGGAAGACTTAAAATCGAACTGTCCTGGACAGACCTATTTAAGTTGAAAAACCTTCAGCTGTAGTATCGCAACGGGCGGCTGGTGCCATGAGCCAACCTACTACTGGTGTTTGCTTAACATACAATTATGCGTTATACCATTTGCTTATTTTATATAATAAGTGATTTTCACAAACCCCACTCCAAGTTTTAGTATAACTTTTTTATAAATAAACATTATGTGCCTGCAATTTGAATAAAAATCATCAAAATGTGTAAACTTGACGAGGTCATGTATGACGACGAAAGTGAATGTGTTGCGGATTATCGGGAGCTTCTGGAGTGGGCGGGGTGTTGGATCCCCAGCCTGCTTTAGTAGAGCACAGTTGCCGAAATGAAGACTAAGAGGCCCACACCACCTGATGTTCTTTTTGGTGAAAGAGGAAGAGGCGGTTCAAGAGGCGTAGGGAAGAGAGGTGAAGAGGAGACGGAGTACAAGATATGGTAATAATGATGGATTAGTGGAAGCGTAACTCAAGAAGAGAGATGAAGAGGAAAGTGACATGTTAAAAAAAAAAAGACGTGTGATGGAAGGATAGGTTAGGAATTTTTTAAGAGAATGAATGTTAGAGATTAAGAGTATTTTGGAGAGAGATGGTGGGATAATACAGGTGAGAGTGGGATAGATTCGGAATTTATTGGGAATAGTTGTAAAAGGCTTTGTTCTTTGGGGAACTTATAAAGATTCATGAGCTTTCTTTGGAATTTTGTATCATGGTGGAACTGAGAAGAGAGAGAGATAAAAGATCTAGTTTGCATGTTATTATGCAGCCATAGAACAGAATTCGGAAACTTTATGAGTGTGACCTTGCTATTGTAATATTTATGAAATTATAATATACTTTAATATATTTATAAACCGATGTAAGCCTCCTAAATTTTTTAAATTCTATTTAGGTTTTTCTCTGCTTGCTTATGGCAACGTTGAATGACCCAGGACATATATCACCGAATCACATTACTCATGATGAATACATTTGTGAATTGATAATTAAACATATTATGTGTACCAATTATGACAAGTGTTATTTTTCTTCATACTGATAATATATATTTGATATTTATACGATTAATTTGAATGCTTCAAAGAGAAGTAAATAATTGGAATGAAAAAATATTTAGTGCCAAACCCAGATGAAGTGAAATTTACTTGGTAGGATAAACTATTTAGGGTGGCCCCATCTCCTGGGACGCCTTGCTATGCTTTACTATACATATTTACATAAGTAAATCTCTCTCTCTCTCTCTCTCTCTCTCTCTCTCTCTCTCTCTCTCTCTCTCTCTCTCTCTCTCTCTCTCTCTCTCTCTCTCTCTCTCTCTCTCTCCACAGTAGCTATTATTTTTTTCTAATTTCTATCGATTTCAATACATTACCATAGCATTTAGTTGTATGTGATCACACAAAATGTTAAATGTCATAAACATTCTCTCTCTCTCTCTCTCTCTCTCTCTCTCTCTCTCTCTCTCTCTCTCTCTCTCTCTCTCTCTCCTCTCTCTCTCTCTCTCTCTCTCTCTCTCTCTCTCTCTCAAAGTAATAAGCTGTTCATTACTGCATATGTATAGGAGAACAGTATTATATTAGCATACATTAACCATCATCCGGATTCTGACCAGTGTCCAAAATAGTTCAGTTGGTGGCCAAGACAGCAAAAGTACCTCGAAGGTCATCTTTTATTTAATATCTGCATTATTTTTGTACCCTCTTTTGCCTTTTAAAGATTTTTTTTTCTTGAGCTATTATAAACAGGATTTTAAAAGCTTTTATTTATTACTGAAGCATAAAACTAATTTCTAAATAGTAAATTCATCACAACATTGACCTAAAATAGAATAATGTTTCATAATAATGAACTTTTTCCTATTAGAATATATTAGCTTAAGCTTGAGATGCTCACAGTGAATGTTTTGAAACATTTACTTTGTATAATGAGCTATTAATTACACAGTAAAAATTACATTGTACAATTTACTAATTTCAAGAATTATTTATGAGAATATTGTTACCACAGTGATTTTAATATACATATTCGATACCTGTAAATTTAAGCCTTGAGGTAAAATGTACAGAAATTTTAATTATTTAAATTATATGCAATAGTTATACTCGTTTTTATCGGGTTTTTTTAACGAGTACTAGGATAAACTACAAATTTTTAAATTTGCATGTATGTACACATGTCCGTGAATGTAATATGTCAGTGGTTTAAACCAAAACTATATCAAGCATAAACTGTACAGTAGTATTGCCAAAAAGTGTACAGTGACAGAAGTGTCCGTAATACTGGAGGGTAGTTATTAGAAATTTAACAACTGGAGCCATCAGCGCAGAACAAAAACAAAATGGTGTCGTTTTATGCACCAGGGAACCCATTCGCAAGGAGTATACAAGGCTCTGAATCACCTTTTCGAAGGCAGTGAGGATAGAGCCTGAATTCACTAACACATTTAAAGAGATTCTTAGCTTAATACTTACTCATACCAGTAAATCTGTATTTCTTAAGGCCTTTTAAACAAAATATAGTAGTTTTTTTTTAGGGTCGCATTGTTAATATTTGCATAGGTAAGCTTTGAAACTTTTCATTGCTATTGAAAGTTATTGCTTTTAAAGCCAACTGAACTTGAAAGAAATCCTGAAGCTCCATGGAGTCATTTTAGATAGTTTACTTAATGAAGTTCATATAATTTACATCATCTAGGCAGCTCTGGTTGTAAATTTAAGTCTAACCTTAAAAATCCCAACCCAGTCAATAGTGAATCCGAGGCCATGGTGATAACTTTAAGATCTTGCTGTTTGGTCTAATGGGCTCCAGATTGAAAGAGGGCCCCTTTCAGATTGAAGAATAAGAGCGTGGGTGGGGTAGGCTAAAAGACTGGGAGCCCAGGAGGGAGAGGGAGGCATTCATACATTTCCAGTGACATAATAAAAAGAACAAGACGAAGAGCTATTTATGAGAGCCTCCTTTCGCCACAATTTCTTCTGGTCGTTGAGTGGTAGCTATCAGCCTTTGTTGGTGGAGAAGAAAATCTTTTCTTATTTTTTTTTTATATAATTATACCAATTGTGACTTTACTCGTTTCACCTCTCACATTGTCCTTCAGTCGCTAAAGTACCAAAAGAAATCCCCGGTATAAATAAAGTTCTCTAAAACTTGTTCATAAATTACCTAAGGCATGTTGAAATTCCAGAGCATGTGTCCTATGGGAGAGCTTCAACGATGCGATCCTTATATATATATATATATATATATATATATATATATATATATATATATATATATATATATATATATATATATATATATATATATATATATATATATATATATATATATATATATATATATATATATATATATATATATATATATATATATATATATATATATATATATATATATATATATATATATATATATATATATATATATATATATATATATATATATATATATATATATATATATATATATATATATATATATATATATATATATATATATATATATATATATATATATATATATATATATATATATATATATATATATATATATATATATATATATATATTCCGTCTATCTTAGTGGAACCTCTGTTAGAATTGTTTCATAATATCAGCATCAGGTTTTCCACCCATCATCTTTAAAAAAAAAAGAAAAAACTTTCGCCAAGTGATCAACTCAGCCTGAAATGTTCTGTTTCGGCGTCATTTAACTGATTTTACTTTTTTTACCTTGTATTATAAGAAACAAATCCAGTTCACACCCTTTATCTGTCTTTCTGTGTCTAGTTCTCCTAGGACTGGAATGGTAACTTTAACAAAAGATTGTATTATGTCACCGAATCTGCTAATCTATTATTAATTTGCAATTACATCTTACTTATAATTTGTCTGTTTTAATATCAATAACGTTTCAAGTTTTCTCGTAATCGAGATAGACCTAGCAGGTAGGACATTACAGCAGAAATTTTAAAGTAGCAATTTTCTGAGGAAAAGTAGCAGTTTTCGGCTCTAATAGTTGATATACTTCAGATGAAAAGTTAAAGTAACAATTTTCCAGAATCATAAAACCAAGCATGGAGACTATTTACACCTGCATCAATGAACTTGGGTTATTTATTATTACAACCTTCTAAATAATTTAATAAGTACTGCCAGGAAGAGCGAGGCACTATTTTAATCTGAATCTGCTATAGAAAGCTATAACCATCTTAAATCACATGAACGCTCTCATTACCATCTCTTTCTATTCTCTATATTTTCACACTCTTCACGTTATATATTTCTCATCTTTCTAGACACGACCCAGAACACTCAATTTTCCTCCCCATCTAGCAAATCCTCAAAATACTCCTTCAGTCTGTCTGTCTTTCTGTCTTCTATTAGATCCGTTTCACTAGCCAAATCAATTCCTTTCAGTAATTCCCACAATCCTCCCTCACTGTACTTATTGTTTACCTTTATTCAGAAAATCTCTCAACAATTGTTCTCTCAATCTCTGCATATCCTCCTGTACTTATCTCGATTCTAATCTTAGCTGTTGTAGGAATCTTTACTATACTACCTTTTTCTCCCTCATCAGCTTAGTACCAAGACATCAATAATAATAATAATAATAATAATAATAATAATAATAATAATAATATTAATAATAATAATAATAATAATAATAATAATAATAATAATAATAATAATAATAAATGAACCTCAATAATCTTTTAGAATTGAGAATCAAGATACAGAAATATGTAATAGAATTGTAATGAGCAAAGTGTGCTAACGAGGTCTTTTTTTTTCCACAGATAGCGTCCCAGTTTATAAAGACTGAAACCCCCTCCTGTGACACATCGTCAAGAGGCCTCCAACTTCTCAAGATTTTTAAAGGAAAATTTTGGGCATTACAGAAATGTACTTAGTCAAGAACAGTTCAAGAGCTCAAGAGTATTCCATAAAACCTTTTTATTATTATTACCTGCTGTTATTATTAATAAACATATTACTGGTCCCCGTTCATTGCTATGGCTTAGAGGCATTACAGTCAGTTTTATGGCTGTCGTATTGATCTAAGCTCCAGTATGAGAATGTATGAATTATGACGTACGAATGTTATGATAAATATGTGATATAAACTTCATATTCAATATAGTAAGTTTACAAGATGGATGAATAACTTCCCCAGCAAGATAACTTCATAGTTAATAAGTAGAACTCAGATCTGCAGTTATATCAAGGTTGAGATATTGTAGAGTAAATGAATGCAAGAGCTTACAAAAACAGGTGGAAGACATCCACAGCAAAGAATACATTAGAGCAAAATATAAATGGAGCTGTTGTTAACAAGTAATCGGCTTAACATAGGACACAAACAATCGCTATAAGAGAACTATATGAATTTTGTCAAATGTTTGTGTAAGGTACACCCATAAACTATGTTTGCATAGGCTTTTAAGGGGTATTCATATGATTTAAGCTGTCAGAAGGTATTTTAGCAGTTACATCAGAAGTTGAAATATCTCAAAACTTGAACATTTGATGCTTTGATATAGATTTTTATTGATATTTCAAAAAAATAAAATCGCAGAGATATGCATTTTCAACCTTTTTCATTCTCACAGTAATGGCCATTTTGAAAAGTCGCTTTACTTTTTTGAAGTACTGTACCATTGTATTAAACTCATTTTTAGCTTTGCTTTAATATTTCACTTTAAATAATAAGCTCTATCTCATTTATTCCTAAGTACCGCTGTGCAGTATAAATATAAGTAATCAGATTTACATCTGAGCAAAAAATGCATATTAACTACGTCAGACATTGAAGTATTTAATAATAATCATTACAAAACCATATTTTTAGTCAGCTCCACATTTGTATTCTGAGTATATGTGGAAACCTTTTTTTTTTTTTTTTTAATCAAAGCCTGGGTGTGTGAAAACGTTTTCTTATTTTATTAAGTCAACGCCAAACTACTGTACTATCCTTGAGAGAAACTTTGCAGTAAGATTACCTCCTCGAGAAAAGAACAATATTAAATAGAAAAGAAAGTGCTATTTTCATTTCTTATAATTCTATGCAAATATCTCAACATTGGCATTAACTGCCTACTAGTAATATATGACATAAGGTTTTATAAAAAAAAATAAATAAATAAAATACACATCCATCTGTAGTTATTTCACAAGTAAGTGAAGAGAGATATAGTAACATGAACAAGCTGTAAGGTCCATGGCTAATAGAAACAGCAAACATGAGACGTTTAAATAACATTAAAGGATTATGAATGGTTATACTGATACCATGTCCCTGTACTGAAAAGTTAAATACAGTATGAAATATTTATCACAGTGGGTTTACAGACTTTTACATCCCATTACCACACAGTGCCCCAAGGAAGTGCCCCAAGGAAATGCAGTCAAGTAGAAAAAAAAGTGCTAAAAACATACACTGCTATTGAAAAAAAATATAGAAGTGAAATAAGGGATGAAACGTCTGATATACTATACTGTCTTTAGAAATTTAAAAAAAAAAAATTTTACTTTCATCGCATGACAAGATGGTGAATAACATTTGAATGCAGTATATTCAGTACAAGGCAAATTCATGACACGGAATTTATACCTGTGATGAGTGGAACAGGGGGGAATGAGGTCAAACTTCCTCACCAGAAGACATAAGTATCCCCAATACAGTCATAATAACACGTTCTAACAATCAATGGTAACAGGGTGATTCTGAAGCCTTTTGAGTATAATAGAAATATCACAAAGTTCTATTAAAAAAAAAAAATTGACAACAGAAAATGAATTGTACATACACTACGCAGACAGAAGAACCATGTCAATAAATGATAGATATATAAATGACTTGGAGTATACGGTAGAGAATGAAATTTCTATTTGGCAAAGTACATGACCTGAACATTGATTGCTAGCATGGTTACGATGGGTGTAGAGGGGCCATATTTGAGTTTTTTTTTATCATAAAATGACCCTTACGGTCATCTGGTTGATACACTCCGCTACATTAGCTGGAGTTTATTTCTCAGTATAGTTATTGCCAATTATAGAATGGGATTCTATTGTTTCCTGGTAATTTCACATCTTTTTCTTGTTCCCAATTTCTCATTTTTTCATAGATTGTATGTGTACAGAATAATTTTTTGGCTCCTAGAATAAAAAAGAAAAAAATACATAAATAACATAAAATAAATTTAATGTCCTTAACCATAAATTTTAGCTTAATATGTAAGCTTATTTTAACTCCCAACATTTGTAAATATCTTTTTTTTTCTAGTCTCAATGATTCATCATTCGGTGTGGCTGGCATTATGTGACAGATTTACAAACTTGTGCAATAAAAGTAGTTTTTTCCAGATCATCTACATTTTTACTTTATGCAACTTTTAGAAAATATAAAAAATAAACAAATACATTAAAATATATAAAATAGTTTTCTCTATATAACATTTTGAAAAAGGTTTTTTTTCTTAAAGTTCATAAGCTATTGGTCATTGATCGATTCTCAAATGAATGTGTGGGTATTCCTCACATAGATAGCTTTAATGAACCTTATTCCTAGAGAGATTAGAGCTAGAATCATAGTCTAGAATTTTATTAGAGCCATTCTAGTTGAATAGGAGACTATCATAAAAAAAAATTATAAAAGTTTTTTTATGCTGCTCAACTTGTCAAGGGATTAGTTCTTGTGAGGATGTAAAGTCACTTTCAATAAAACTCATTTTTGTACTCATTTTCGTGTGAGAATGAGCTTTAATGAAATGCTTTGAGATCACCACAGTGTCTACAATCCACATCACATTTGCAACCAGGTTAGATGTTGTATAGGAGACTAGAAAAGGCTTTGCAAGAAAAATTATAAATAAATTGTAGAATTTTTAGGATAGGATGGTTGTGATGCCAAAATGATTAATTTTTTTAATTTATCTGCTAATTAAGTCTTGTACATTCTTATTATAAATAGCCTTGAGAAAGCTCGCTAAACTTCAACCATTTTTCCTGCACTGAATCCCTTCATATGATAACCATTAAGTTAATTATAATAGCCCATAGTGGAAAGCAACTAGGCTGCTAAATTAACTTCTAAACTACCAGTTTCTAGTAGGATGGAAATTTTAAGCTACATTTATACTTTTACTATCAGATCATTCCAGTATGCTGGCAAGCTAGCACGAGTGACTGCTCTTATGTGCCAACACATAGATAATAACTCACGTGCAAATGCAGCATTTTCCCCTCGATAATGATATTGACATTGTTGGGATTATGATGTTGCAGTATACAGCAGTCACGAGAACAAACTTTCCAGATGATCACTGGAATGAGCCATATTTATCATCATCATTACTGTTTTTGAGTTTCAAAGGCTAAGTCATCTTGCATGGTGATCTATAATGAAAGCAATAATTATGACTTTTTTTGTAGAGTTTTTCAGTAACATAAGATCTATGCACTGCCACCTATGTAAATGCACCTTAAGGATAAATAGGAAGTACCATTAATATAAACCCTGACTGACCCCTTCCCCATCCTCCCCTTCAACTGTAATATATATCCCCCACCCCTTTACCCTATAATGTAGTGCAAGGCCCGTTACGCTATGGATTACCACTAGTACCCAATGTACTCTTTATTCTTTCCTTTTCATTTTTTTCCATGTTGTTACCTTGTCATATGAAAGTACTGATCTGAAAAGTACTATTGGTAGTCTGGGAGGAAGTCTTGCTGTCAAATTCACCTATAAATTTGAATGTTGTGAAAGATATTTGTGTACTAATTCTGTACTAAAGCTAATTTTGAGATTAAATAAAAATAAAAAAATATCTGGGTAAAAAGTGATGCCAAGGCTATCCCCCTACTGCTCGACCAAACTGTTAAAATATATTTATTACATTTTAATGATAATATCCATTCGTAAAGACGGCAAGATTGTTGTAGAGATGAATATCTTGTTATTTTCACGAGTGAGTATTCATTACATTACATTTTAATGACATCCATTCGTAAAGACGACAAGATTGTCGCCTGTGTCACAGGGCAGCCATGAAATAAAAAGACGATTTTTCCTCCTATATGTATATAATGTTATGGGGAAAAGAGTCTTTCTGTGTGGAGCATTAGGTGAATAAGAGACCCTGTCATGCTGATTGTGAGGTGTCCATCATAGCTACTGTGTGATAGTAGCTCTCACCACCACTGGCTCTTTTCTTGCACCATCACTAGCTGCCATGTGATAAAAGTGGCATCAGTTTTCTTGTCTTGCTTGTTGTGCCTTTCTGTTGATTTAGTCGGTATGACTCCATCACTGTTATACACGCTTTAGGTAGGCAGTTTTTTAAATCATCCAAGGGCAGGCATGGGTGCACACACCACCTTTTGGGACCTTTCACATGCACACACACACACCCTAATTCTCCTTCATATTTTCACTTCCACCAACCTGATTCTATCTAATATTTTCTCCTCCATCAAGTATTTCTTCTACACGATGATAATAATAATAATAATAATAATAATAATAATAATAATAATAATAATAATAATAATAATAATAATAATAATAATCTTGTAAATATACATTAGGAACTCTTTAGCTGAGAAAGCCACTCTTAAACGAAAAAATAAATATACGAAAAAAATGAATCCTAGTCATAAATTGAGACTATTAATTATGATTAGTAAGTTTAGTAATGGCTAATTTCCTCAAGAATGCACCGTAATATACCAGAAGTGGGATATAAGTAAAGCAGGACACTGTACCAAGTACTTAATTTTCCATGAAACCTTATATAAACTATTAATACACTAGAGTATAGAGACTTAACATATACAGTATTGTAAATGTTACGAATATTTTGGAAGATGCAGTTTCTGTATATAAAAATGCCAAAGTATTAGCCAAAATAAACTATATAGATTTCATATTACTCTCTATTTTGACAAATAACTACCAAGTTAGCCTCTAATATTGTTAAATATTAATCAAATATAATTATCATTGCATAGCAGCACCTCGTCATTCTTGTCTCATCGAGTCGTTCATTCATTCATCTATACACTGTCATCAATCATGGAGTCAGTCACCACTCTGCACATGATTTATAAGATCATTCACTTATTCATATAAACCAAACTTGCATTACACCGTTTATCAACATTTATCCAACTTGTATAATCAAATTCATCTCATAATAGTCACATAGCCGTCTGTCCATGTATATACTTATTATCTAGCCAGTAGCTAGGTCAATACTAAGACCACAAAAGAGAAGATATATATTTCACATTTCCCTGTCATTTACATATATATAATTTCATTCCCCTAAAATAAATATGAATACTCATTTTTCACAGTCATGAATCACCAAGAGAGAAAAATCCCATTTTAGGAAGACCTCAAGATAGAACAGTATCTTGTACAGTGTTATAGCATATATATCCAGATAGATATTATCTTAATACAGTCACATTTTGACATTTTATAAATTATAATACATAGCACTTGGTAGTGTCTATGGAAAATTAGCCATTTCTTGTATTCACAGAATTACATCTCTTGATTTACAGGGGTTACAAAACGGCACTGTAAGTGCACTAAATACTGATCATCTATACACTACCTTCCTTCCTTCCTCAATTCCCCAATAAAAGTGTGAGAAGCCCAAAGGGTGTTCCTGTGCTGTGACTGGTGGCACTGTCCCCTTAGTGCTGAACAGAAAGTGTGACACAATCAGTGGTTTCCAGTATTTTATTTTTCCTACTCTTTAGAACAGAAGACAACTTTTAAGTTACGAGAACAGACTGAAACAGCTTTGAATTTATGAAAACAATTACTAATATTGATGAGAATAATTACATCCAAATCTGAAAACTGTAAACTTACAGGGGTATTGAAAAGTAAATTTGTCTTTCTCCTCTCAAAGATACAGTAATATGAAATAGGCATTCTCATGATGAGACCCCTGGTTGTATCACAAGCCTTGGCAGGTCCCCACACAACGCAGGATACAATGAAGCAATACATTCGAATACAATGATACGTTATATAATTCCTTAGGCCTGTAAAAGGTTTCCACAGTATTAGTAATTATTGTAAACGTCTTATAAAGACAACTAAACAACAGAGAAAAATCGTATTCAAAGAAAGCCTGGAGTTTTCATGGTATTTTTCTGTGGCGGCACTGCTAGAAGGTCCTGGTCACGGTTTACACTGTGCCTTCCTAGCCACCACCTCGTGCCTTGTCATTGCGACCATGTATCCCCAAGGTTCGTATGGTTTACATTCCACCAGCGTCCTCTCTTATCTCACTAGTTCTTTCTTTCTCTCAATTTCTTCCTTCCTTTCCTTACTAAAATTCCCATGCCATTTACCCAGCCCAGTGTTTTAAATCATGTTTCATGGCAGAGGTACATTCTTTTATCTTACTCTGCCTCATTTATTACTTGTATAGTCTCTATTATGAACACTTTTTATGTATGCTCTTGTGCATATGAACCTTTCTCGTTAGTCATATGAGTATAGTTGTATCATTATGCAGCTTTACTCATTTTTGGAGAAAACAAAAGAAGAGCAAGATGGATGTTTTCTATTGGACCCTGATTAAGTAAATGGAGTCCCCTGAAGCTGGTGGATGGATTACAAATGGGCCTTGTCAGTGATACAGAAAGGAAAATATTTTACCGAATGTTGTACAACTGCAGTGTGCCATTTGTATGTTTCTTTGTGAGGTTTTAGTTTTAAACTTCCATTCATTGTAGCTTGCTTGAATTATATTTTGTGATGTTGCTCACATATTTTCATATTTTCCTTGTTCTTATGCTTGTGCCCTTCAATGATGGATCCAGAAGATATGGTGCCCACCTGGAAAGTCTTTATCAAAATCCTAAAAATCAAAATTTTTACCTAATTCCCCCGATCTACATTACGTCAAGATTCAATTTTTATCAAATCTACATAATTTACTCGCTGCTACTAATGCTTTTCTAAGTCCTCTCATTTTCATTCTAATGCTGTAAATACATATTGTAGTATATTCTGCTTGAGAAAAACTTGCTCGCAAGAATAGTTGTAGATTTAAGACAGTTCCTTAAAGATATTGCTGATAATAATTGTACCTGATGGTCAGTCTTTACTAAAATCAACTGTAAAAATGAAATATCAGCTGAAATCTTATTGAAACAGGATGTCTATAGCAGAGGCCATTCTCGGTACCGATTTGTACCAGTAGAATGCTAATACTACAATTCCACTGTGTGGAACTTCTGCTGTGGTCTAGTTCTACCACATTATAGACTTTGGTAGCATTTTAGGTCCTTCCTTTGATGACAAATCATGTAATCAATATTTTTTTTAATATCTTTCTCTGGTCAATTTCTCCTGAAGGGATGGATGATGGCATTTTGTGGATCGGGGTAACTTTGCTATATTTTGTAGGCTCTTGAGTCTTGACAACTCTTCTTCACGTGGAAGCTTGAAAGATCTCAGGGCACCGAATACGTGGCTTATAAAACTGACTGTTAATTGTATAGGTCTGTCGTCTGTTGTTCTACGTTGACCCAGAGAGTGCTGCACATCTACCTAAATTTGCATAGTCCTGCCCATATAGCTTTTGTTGCTTGCCTTTGTACCCGTATAGCTATGACCCTATCACTAATTTTGCCTTTAATGCTTTAAGTTTTTTCTGTCTTGCACCCACCTCTAGAAGAAAAATAAACATTTAAGAGGAATACTGTGAAAGCTTAATCAAGAAATAAAGCAACATACTGCCAATAGATAAAGTTTCACGCATTGAACATTCCAGCCGAACGTAAACATCTAGCAAGTCTCCCTCTTGTTTTGACCAGTTCCCCTTGAACCAAATGTGAATGATGCATATCACACCCATGTCGCCCTGGACGCTGGTTGTCACAGACTGTAGCTTTTCTGCACCCTTTCCTCTTCTAATCCCTTCAGAGCCTCCTAGGAGTGTGGTAAACTGCCACCAACAGGGCTGGGCAGCCCATCCAAGGAGAAACACTCAAGTGACAATGAAGCGTCCATGGCTGCGCTGACTATCAGCAAATGCCCTTATGACCTGATACTTGTAAGTTGGGTCACACTGGGTACCTCCCCACATGCTGTACCGCATATATTGTGGGAAACTTGTGCTTTCAATTGCATGAGTTACAGACATTTAACTTCAAAAAATTGAGTACGATTTTGTTGTCTGACTGAAATGTTTGGCTTGGTATGACTGGGCAGTAAGACAGTGAAGTTGCTGTCCTTGCTAAAGACGCAATTTGAGACAGGAACTGCAAGTCCATTCCACACAATGCCTATTAAAACTGCCAAGCAATCCTGGATGGGGGTTTCACTGGCTTGTGGGGGTGGTGGTCTAATGCCAACTTCCAAACTTTTGGCTCCACTCCCTACACAGACTCCCATTTGTTTTTTGCCCACATTACTTGCCGAAGTTATAAAAAGTAATGTATTGAAATGTTGTATTAGGTCATTTACTTTGAAATACTATATTGGAAAATTTCCTGCATCGCTTCATGCTAGTGCCTGCCGCCCAGTTGCAGGAGAGCTAATTTCCCAACTAGCCCATGCCATATGCCTGGGCCACACCCAATAACCCTTTACCTCATTGGGTGGGTTAAACTACTGCTCTAAATTGCCGTGGTCAGAAGTAGTGGCAGTGGCGGCCTGGGCAAATGATGCGTGTGCAACATATCGCCCGGGAGGGTATTGTAGAGCACTAGTACGTGCCAGATATCCATAAGAATGTCCTTTTTTTCTTTTTTTTTGTGTGTGGATCTTGAGTGCAAGTCAATATGATGATCATTATTGCCATTATGGTTATCAATAATATTACCATAATTATAAAACAATAATACATGCCACATCGTACCACTTGTAGATAATGATTTGTATCAGAACAATAAAAAGCAATAGAATCTCTGATATTTCAATTCACCTCCTTAAAAATAGATACTTCTAGCTGCCAAAATCTTAATTTAGAGATTTCTTACATTTCACCATTCCAAAAAGGATTATGTAGAGTCCTGCAAAAATAAGAAACTTAATTGAAAACTTAATACAAAGAATGCTGAAAACAATTAAATTGCAACTTTTAAAAAAAAAAAATTCCTATTCATGCTGCGATAATTATAAAAAGCG
>JAXCGZ010009675.1:25000-70000 GCA_037179515.1 Halocaridina rubra
ATGCAGACACAAAGCAAAAACTCATCAATCTAACTAACTGAGTAATCACATTATGCAATAAAATCGCTTCATATTCTGCATTAAAGTTGCTGCTTATGTAAACAGTACCTACTGTTGTACACAAAGGTAACAACTGAGTATTAGTAAATAATTCATTAATATTAGCATAGGATTATTAATGCAATGGTAACTCAGGTCAGACAGTGATCTACTGAGTCTGATAAAGAAAAGGACAAAACAATGCTCATGATTTTCACAGTTGCTGCAAGCGAGAAAGCAAAAAGATATTATACAAATTTGTATTCCCATTAAGGGGAAAAATAACTTTGATCCAATTGTATATTTAACAGATAGCTTTTATTTAAGATGTTTAAGATTACCGGATCAATCTATTTTGTTTACAGTTGCTTATCAAATTCACGATTACTCAAGAGTCTCGACTTGTTGCAGTAATTTTCTTATTTTTTGTATTCATTTAGGGAGCACTGATGTCTCCAAGAAAGAGTTTATTCATAAAAGTAAATCTACAAAGAACATGTGAATGTCTTAGAAGATCAGACAAGAACTGCAAAAGGCTACATATGCAAGATTTAAATGCTGAGCTGAATATGCCTCTCTGGGAATAGTTTCAGCAGGAAATAGCATCAAACATCCTAGTCATCAAACCACTTCTAAGGGAAAAGCATTAAAGTTGCATAAGAGATGGACAATATAAAATTCAAAGCTAGTGCAGTTTTGCTTGAATTACATAAAAAAAAAAGGTCATGATATCTTCTTTAGATTATCAGTGGAGAAAGTACCAGTGTTCCAGAAGACGTCTGCAAAGATTGGAAAGAAAAGCAAGAGTGAACTGATCTCTAGATATAAAACAAGAGATGCCCATAACATACATGAGACAGTTATATTTTACTGTGTATTATCTGATAGGACTCATTAATTACAGATGGACAAGACTGTAAAGGTCGGAAGCTTTCTAGAGAAAGGATTACAGTAGTTTTGTGTTGCAATATGGACAGCAAGTTCTTGTTGTTGTTCCCAGAGCTGCCTGGCCGGACAGCCCTTAGTCCTTAAGGAAGGCCACTGGCAATCCCAGGGTTTCAAACAGCTCTCTGGGAAAGCAAGTTGTACTGGCAGTACAATTTTTCATAATGTGTTTCCTGGGTTGCTCTAAAAGTCTTCAACTATAGGGTCTTTGAGAAATTACCACCAAAGTCATTTCATGGGATAGAAAAATTTATGTACGTTGTTGAGAGACGAGTGAAACGCCCAGGTGACCAAAGCATCTCCTAGATTCTCGTGCCCTGTGAGAAGCAGGGTTGGTTGAGGCAGTTTGCCCCTTCTTGCTGTACCTCTTTTGAGCTGATTGGCATCCTCATTTGATTTGTAGCCCCAGGGACTGGACCTACATCAAAGATGCTGTCACTCCTGGTCCTGGACGTCGAGTTTGTTAAACTACGTCAACTTTGTTTCATATAGCCTCCTGGCTAGTACAGTGGTAACGCACTGGCCTCGCATTCGCGAGGTTGAGGGATCGCGCCTCATCCAGGCAAGAGAGTTTAAGCTGTTTACTGGGAGGTTACTGCTGTGGCTGTGCACCACAGTGGGGGTTGAGGCCTGTGCCGGCTGGCGACCACCCTATGGGTCCTCCATGACCCGTTCCATCCATCCGTGGTTGGAGAATCTAAAATTTAAAAAAAAAAAAAAAATTTCATATATGTGGATATTACCTGTCACATGGATGAACAACAAGAAAATCAGGATGACTGGTGCCCTCTTCACACTCTCGCTGAATGACTTCAACAGACATGTGCGCCAAGAGCTGGAATGTGCTACTCTTCTTGGATAATGCACCATCACATCCAAGGGACCAGCCTTTTTCAATGTTAAGTTGCACTACTTCCCAGCCATCACAGTGCCTAAATTTCAGCCACTGGAACAGGCAATTATCAAATGCATGAGGAGCTATTAATGGAAACAGCTACTGTACTCCACAAGGTGACAGCCCAGGTGGACCAGAAAAATAAATTGACCTCAGAGATAGCCAAAGATATAAATGTGAATGATGTCAGTTGGATAACAATCGTAAAAGTTAGTTACTAAGTAATCTGTTATTTGACTGTTATGGTAATGATAGACCAGTTACTCAGGAGCTTGCAGAAAACAGGGAGAATGCCTTGCAACTGAAGTACACAACCAAGCCTGAGAGAGCAACAGGAGTAAACTCGGCTTAAGAAAACTTATTCCAGATACAGCACCTCCAAAGAGTTCATCTTCCTCCAAACTCAGTAACTCCTCAAAATACTTCAACCACCACCAACTCACTCCACCCAGATCTCCCTTTCCAACCAATCAGTACCTCACTCAACTCGTAACTGTTTTTCGAACCAATCAGCACCTCACTATCTCCACGCCTACCTTACTTTTCTTGGTATTTCACTCTTTCCAAAACAACTTTTTCCTAAGATAAACCTTTCCCATATCTTATATGACATTCAATGTAACTCATTAGCTTGCCAATTTACTCTTCTCAATTCCTCCATGTACTCCTAATTCTAGACTCGCATCTTTGAGTACTATTCATACAATGGTCATTTCCCTAACTAATTCACTAAGGTCCTCTATCTTCCACTATCCTCTTCTCAATCTCCTCAGTTAATATTCTTACCATACAAGATGTCACTAGAAATTTCGCCTCCTTTCTTTTTATTATCCTAACCTTAGTTTTATCTTCACCAACATATGGCTTGAAATGACCTCAACTACAACTTGTAATTCAAGAACTTTGTGCAATATCCTTCATTATTAAATTATAAGCTTAAGTGACGTGCCTTTTGCTTTCTAGGTGCATACAGTAATCCCTCGCTATATAGGGATTCACCTACCAGCGAATTCAGTGCATCGCCTTTTTTTTTTTTTTTTCCCACACAAAAAAAATAAATAAAATAAAACAGCCTTTATTGGGCCTGGGCATGAAGAATACATAAAGTAAAGAGAAGCTGAGATGGAGAGTGTAATGACCTGTCAGATGTGAAGGGATTATAAAAGGTGTGTAATGAATATCCAAGAATATTCACTGTAGCTGTAGGCATAGAATAAGAACCGTAACTGAAGGAAGACTTAACATCGAACTGTCCTGGACAAACGTATTTAAGTTCAAAAAACCTTCAGCTGTAGTATCACAACGGGCAGCACGAGGATGCAAACGTTTTGCCGCTTCCGTATCAGCTGATGCACCCTCGAACGCTATTTCCCTGACGATATTATTCAAAAGTTTGTTTGCTGTTTGTTCTTAATGCTTTTTTTCAATTCTCTTCGACACATTCGATCGCATTACATGGTAGAAGAGGAGGAGGATCCGGGAAAACGAACCTCTAACCAAAACATTTTGCTGCTTCCGTATCAGCTGATGCTTATCACTATTCAGGCACAATATCTTACTCATAACATATTTATTTACTCACCCTATTTGGGGTTTATCTAATTTTCAAGATTATAGTATTCTTAATATTCCTTAGTTAACATTATTCCATCTTCTTTACATATCGACCATGCTGCATGAAATCTTAACGTAAACAATGTCAGCTGAGAGAAAAAGAGAACTATACAATTCGTTACAAAGAATACGTATATTGTACTGTACATGGGAAATTTAAATGAAATATATATATTCTCTACACGCTATTTTCTTGATGATATTATATCGAAAGTTTCTCTGCTGTTTGTTCTTAATGCTTTTTTTTCAATTCTTTTCATAATATTTGATCGCATTAAGCGGTAGAAGTGGAGGAGGATGCGGGAGAATGAACCTCTATCTGCAAACGTTTTGAAGCTTCCGTATCAGCTGATACACCCTCTTCACGCTTCATAATATTTGACCGCATTAAGCGGTAGAAGAGGAGGAAGATGCGCAAGCTATTTCCCTGATGATACTATATCGCAAGTTTGTTTGCTGTTTGTTCTTAATGCTTTTTTTCAATTCTCTTCATAATATTCGATCACATTAAGCAGTAGAAGAGGAGGAGGATGCGGAACAACAAACCTCTAACCAAAATGTTTTGCCGCTTCCATATCAGCTGATGCTTATCACTATTCAGGCACAATATCTTACTCATAAAATATTTATTTACTCACTCTATTTGGGGTTTATCTAATTTTCAAGATTATAGTATTATTAATATTCCTTGGTTCTAAACATTATTCTATCTTCTTTACAGATCGACCATGCTGCACAAACTCTTAACGTAAACAAAGTCAGCTGAGAGAAAAAGAAAACATATACAATTCGTTACAAAGAAAACGTATATCGTACTGTACATGGAAACTTAAATGAAATATATATATCCTCAGCACGCTCTTTCCCTGACGATATTATATCGAAAGTTTGTTTGCTGTTTATTCTTAATGCTTTTATTCAATCTTCATAATATCACGTTCATATAAATATATGCTTGCGTGCTGTTATTAATAAAGTAAAGGGTGGTTTGTTAACAGTGCAGGGAGGGTTTATACAGTAAAGGTAAAAATAAATGTAAAATACCTATAATAAATATGGTGCTCCTACTTCGCGGATTTTCACCTATCGCGGCAGGTCCCGGAACCGAACCCCAGCGATAAACGAGGGAGCACTGTATACGAAGTTGCATATTGTTAAAATAGTTTTTCGAACTTATTACCTTTCCAGCCAGTCAGTAAAGTGAGGTTTTCTTCATACATTAAAATTCTTTTTCTGATGCGGTCAAAAAAAGAAATGGGAATACTGTACAGTACTATCAAAATGCATGGTAAAACTATTACTTCCCTCTAATCAGACTCATTTATATACATATACCAAAACTGCGTCACAACTATTATTCAGTTCAAAATAACTCATACTAAACCATTTATCTGTTTACCCCAGGTTTTTAAAGGTCAAATTAAATAAAAATCATATCTAGTAATATTTTGTCAACGTAACTGCGCATCACTTGTGCCAATTCATTCTCTTCTTCATAACTCACACCCTCCTGGATGTGAAGGCCTCTCATTCACAGGCTCTCACAAACCCTATCTTTTTCAATTCTTTCTCAGCCTACATATGACTAAGAACTTGCAAGCCTACCATAATGGGGAAAACAGAGTATGAAGTGGAAGGAGGGATTCACCTAAAGGAGAAACTGTAGAATTTTCCCTACTCCATCACAAGGCATATATCTCCTTTTGTTACCTCCAGAAACACTTGGGGATAAGTTACCTGCAGTTGTAGGGCCTAATGGCAAAAAAAATTTACCCACTTACCCTGTAGGATGATCCAAGCAGGGTGGTGGTGGAAAATTGTGAAAGCCCTTTATCTCAAAGGCTCAAAGAGAAGTGATGAGATATATTAGCTTCTGTGCTTTGACTCAGTCATTCTCCTTACAAGGGGAATTGTGGCCAATGTATCTGTATATACAACACCTGGGTAAAGGAGAAGTAGATTATTTAGTGACTACTACCAGGATTTAGAAATACAATATAAAATGGTCTTAGCTTTTGTGGAGTTAGCCATTTGCTCAAAATGAAGGTGAACGAGAGTTAAGTGGATGTATGGAAACAGTAATGCTGAATGAATAGAGAAGAGAAGGCTTTAGCTAATATGGAAACAGAGATAATGGAAAAGGAATTAAAATTATTATGGCAGGCATACCAAGTGAACAAATTAAGATGTAGGTCTAGAAGGGGGAGAAATGGAGTGCATGACATAGTATCAAGGAGTCTTAAGACATTCATAGGGGGAAGAGGATTCAAAAAAACAGCATGGTCTAGCAAAAAAGCTACTGCCAATATGATGTAAAGATAAATTAGGAATTCTAAGTCCTGGTTTCGAAATTAGCATAGACACAAAATTTGTCTTCTTCATTCAAGGTATGCGTTTTCATGAATGAGTAAGTAAACTTGAGTAAAGAGAATAAACAGCAGTTTTATATATTGTACTTTTTGTTGTTGTTATAGTTCCCCGAGCTGCCTGGCTGACCAGACCAAAAGTCCCTAAGGAAGGCAATACTTATCCCAGGCTTTCTCACAAAGCTCTCAAGGAGTATATGTTGTGCGACGTGCACATTCCATAATGTGTTTCCCAGGTTTCTCTCAATGCATCCAGCTAGAGGGAGTCTTCAAGAAATTACAATTGGAAAGTCACTGCCTAATGTAAAAAAAATTGTTACAGTGTGTTGTATGGGCATAAAGTAATTGCCCAGGTGACCAAAGCCCCTACAAGGTTCTTATGCCCTATGGGAGGTAGGTATGGTTGTGGCAGTTAGCCTATTTTGTCGTTTCTCTTCTGAGATGCAGCTACAGAGGGTGGACCTACAATGAAAAAGCTGCCATTGCATATCCTATTGTATTTTGATTTCCATGTTGGTCGTGGTCATACTGTAGACCGTGGAAGAAGGTCAAGTAGGACAATACATAAATATGATAAAAATATTTATCATATGACGGTACATTATGAAAAGAAAGTTTAAAAACCAGAACTAGATATAGCTAAATTTTATTCAGTACTTTTGTAAAGTCAGTCAAATAACGTTAAACATGACATGATCACTACACGATATTTACTTCAGGCTGTCGTGCGGCTTATGTACTTATAACTTGCCAAGCTGGTGCTACAAATGTAAAAAACATCTTGGGAAATATAAAGTCAGCAAACATAACAGTAGGATACTATAGGGCTTGCAGTCACTAAGCTGCTATTGAAATTTCCTTGATATAAAAAGATTGTCATTCCAAAGTATCAGTGCTCTACTGATATGCATGTAACGCTACCAAGCCATTGTCAAGAAAAAACTGCATACATGAAGATATGTTAAAAAAAAATACAATACAAGTAACTAATAGAAGATACAAAAATGTTCAACTTCTGTAAATAAAGGTAATATCTACATTCTTAATTCTCATATATATACCACAATTGTAGTTAAAGATTTCTGCAATATTCTTGGGAGACAATTTTCTTAAGCAAAGACGAAAAATGAAGACCTTAAAAACCAATGTTATTTTTGTCATTATAAAAGCATTATCTCATGATGAACACAGAAGAAATATGCAATCATTAGCATACTTCAAGATCTTAATCTAAAACATTACATAGTAAGATTTAATCACCTTGGAAAGTACATGTACTGTATTATTAGTTTGATAAGGGAGTAGAGATTACTACTGTGAAATAATATGCTGCAGAATATAACACTAGGCTTACAGTATACTTTAAAAGATCTATTACATATTCTTTAAACTTCATACTTAGTGTTACATTCTGTAACATATTTCATGAAGCCTTAGTCATAACAATTAATGTATACATACTAAACATTAACTCAATTGAATCTATACAAGTTTTTGAAGAAAGTAAATGACTAACTTTGGAAAAGAATCAAAAATTATTTTGAATATAAAAATAACATCTCTAAATCACGGAATACAAACTAGAACTACATATTTTCGTAATATATGAGACGACATTGTCTTTGGTATGAATCATGACCTTCGACAGTTCTTTAGGAAATATTTTTATTCTACTAAAATCGATATGAGTTCTGAAATCAGCATAAATGTGTAATAGACACCTAACATTATTTTTTTTTTTATGATTGAAAATAAACTCAAAGAATATAGAAATAATACTGCACCTCCCTAAATGTGTGTAGGTTACTGATCATTTTCGTCGACAACAGCATTTAGAGCAGCATTGCTTCTGCAACATTCTGGCGTTTTTCTGCCGATACAAGCTTTTCTACTAAAGCAAGAGCAAAGTCAAATGCAGTGCCAGGGCCTTGGGATGTTATGAGTTGACCTGAAATTTGCAAAGTTAAACATTTAAAAATAACCACATGACCAAATATAAAAAATATATATATTATGTTTAATGACTCTGTTTCATAATTAAGCAAAACCTGAACCAAACAACTGAGTTCACTATGAAACAGGTTTTACATGTTTCCAATCCAGGATATAAATTTATAGTAAAATTAATTTACTTCCTCTTCAATGCAAGCAAGCTAAAGAAGACATTACAATTAAGAAAGATACGTTTCATATTTCGATACCCCTATTCCTGTACTTAATAATGCCCATTATAATAATTACACACTACTTACATATTATATATACAGTACTTTAAAGCATGCAATAGTGTCACTTTGGAATACTGCACGTCCTATGCAAATAGAACTATTAATTTTCAATTCAGGTCTAAAGTTGTTGTTGGACATTTCATGTGTCACTATTAACCCCCAGACAAGTGAGGTTAGAATGAGTGTGTCCGAAGTGTTTTCTAGAGCATAATAATGAACTAACAGATATCAATAAGTAAACTGCATAAGCAACTCTGACGTACCATCAACAACAACACGATCTTCCTTAAAAGTGTATTTCCCAGTGGAAGTGATTCTGTCTTTGAGAGAGGGATAGCACGTTACATTTTTTCCCTCTCCAATACCATGAGTAGTAAGGCACACAGCAGGAGCTGTAAGACAAAAATCTGAATAACCAAAATGGCACTTTCTAAGGTCTATGCAAAGCAATGTAAATAGATTAAAAAGCTTTCTTACAAACATAAGATATAAAAAAAATTCAATGTAGCCTCAAAGTACACGAGGATAATCATGTATTTTTTCTAAATCAAATGTTGGCAATATAATCGATAATATTGTTGCCAGATATGACAAAAATCAACAAATAAAGGCACTTCAAAATTCCTATACAATTTACAATTTTCACTAATAGACTAATTTAGTCTCCTTTCTCACTATGTGTATTATACAACGCGGTATGCAATTACATTTTAATTTTTCAACATCATTTAATTGATATTATTGCCTTACCAGCACAGATAGCTCCAATTACTCGACCAGATTTCTCTTGCTCAGTCAGAAGTGTCTTCACATCTGGGCTCTGTAAAATGTCAATGCAAAATTATATTTCCTTTACAAAAATCTGAAACAAAGATCTGAAATAATATCATTACAGCATTATATTACATTGGGTGACAGAGAATGAAGCAAATCATATAAGAAGTATGAGATAGGGACAACCCAACTCTCCCTGATTCTCATTTCATGTTGCTATACAATTTAAAAAAAGGTAAGCACAGGTCAAGATAAAACGAAATCCCACTACCTTAGTTCTTTATATAATGTAGTAGCAACCCCCTAAGATTTCAAAGGAAAGAACATCTGAGGGAATACTTTCCACAGGAATAAAATGAGCATGATACTTACTGCGGCCAAATTTTCTGATCCTTTCATGCCACCTGGAATGACAACAGCATCGTAAGGGGCTTTTCCCATGGCATCGGCTAAGGAGACATCAGATTTGATATAAACATCTCTGCTGCATTTAATTGGACCATCACCACCTAACCCAGCAACAGTAACATCAACCTGAAAAAAAAATTAAGCCCTGTACAGTATTCCTTGATCTCATTGCAAACAATTACTATCACCTAATAGGAACATATATTAATATTTATCAAATTACAAAAGAGACTGTGTAGCGGAATGGTTAGAGCACTTGAATCGGGAAGTGACAAACTTGCGTCTGAGCCCACTGTGGGGCATTAAGAAGGGCATCCACCTTTAATACCCCGACTGCAACTGGTGTCCACCCTCAATCAAATGGGGATTAACCGACATATAACGGAGTACAAACTAAAGGGATTTTGCCATGCTGGTATAAAAACAAAAAGTAATGATGTACAGTGGGAGAAGCGATGGAAGACATGAGGAGGGAGTAGGATTTCATATCAGCAAAAAGCTTTGTACAGCTGTGAAAGAGTCTGAGAGTATTAGCAGTAGAATTGCAAGAATCAGAATTAAAGCCAAGTGGTTTAAGGTCACAGTGCTATCAGTAAATGCTCCAACTGAGGTTAGTGAGGAAAATGTTAAAGATTACTGGTATAATGAAATACAAGAAGTTTTGGATAGCAGTTCCAGCTGTTGTGTTAATAATTCTTGGTGATATGAATGCGCAAATAGGAGGAGAAACTGAAGCATTTAAGGGAACAATTGGTAAGCACAGCTTACATGAAACTAGCAACGATAATGGGATAAGGATGGCCAAACTTGCTTCAGAATACAACCTAGTAACTGGGGGCACCGTATTCCCACATAAAGACAAACACAAAGGCACAGGGATATCTCCAGATGGATACACCATAAATTAAATAGACCATGTAATGGCTAAAAGAAGTTTAGATCTGCATTGATGGATGGAAGAGCCTTTAGGGGAGCAGACTGTGACTCAGACCATTTCTTACTCGTGGCTAAAGTGCGTGTAAAGCTGGCTGTAAGAAGATAATGCTCGACTAGGAAAGAAGTTCTAAATGTTGAGAAGCTTAAGCACGAAGAAGAACGAATACAGTATCAAATAGCAGTGGAAAATAAGTTTAACACTCTTGAAAATAGGGAGAACATGGAAGATGTTAATTGGAGTAATGTGAAGGACATTGCTATTCAGTCTGCCCAGGACAACAACAGGACTTCCCCAAGAGGAAGAAGGAAGAGATGGTTTGGAGAAGATTGTGAGAGAGCTGCCATAAAGGGAAGTAAATCATGAACTGAATGGCTTGGTGATAGAGAGAATATTAACAAGAGAAAAGGATTCACAGAAGCTACAGCCGATACCTTGTAGAATTAATAGGAGGAATAAGCGAGAGGCTGTAAATCAGAATTTGAAGGAGATAGATAGAGATAGACGAGAGATTAAAGTTAGAGCTCAGTTCCATGGAATCAACAGGATCAAGAAAGGATATCAGCCGAGATTGGGAATGATTAAGACTAAAAATGGGGAATATTTAACTGGTGAGGAACAGATTAAGGATAGATGGAAAGAGCATTTTGAAGAACTGCTAGACAGACCAGAACCACAACTGCCAGTAACAAGAGAGGAAATGGACAATAAAGTACAAGATGAAGACGAGGACATGCCCTCCGATGAGGAAATATTGAGAGCGATAATGAATATGAAAACAACAAGGCAGCAGGGATTGATGATATGCATGCCAAGCTGATTAAATTTGGAGGCAGGAGATTACATCAAGAATTAATTAAAGGAGTAAAGAATATACGGCTCCTTGAAGAAATGCCAGAGGAGCGGGAGGAAGGTATAATGATAACGATACACAAGAAAGGAGAAAGAACAGAATGTGCTAACTACAGAGGAATTTGCCTCCTCACAGTTGGATACAAAATATTAGCTAAAGTTTTATATGAACGACTAAATGCACAATGTGAGAATATACTAGGAGACTACCAAGCTGATTTTAGATGCAATAAAACCACCATCAATCACATATTTACATTAAGACAAAATTCTTGAGAAATATAGAGAGTATAAAGAAAGCTGGCATGTCTTCATTGATTTTAAGCAAGCCTATGACAGCATATATCGGGAATCCTTGTGGAACATCATGAGAGAATTCGGAATACCAGAGAAACTCATCAGACTGGTGCAGACGTGTTACAGGAACATGAAATGTAGAGTGAGAGTTAGTGGAGTGCTAACTGGACCCTTTGAGGTGACGGGAGGATTGCAGCAAGGCTGCGCATTGTCCACTCTGCTATTCAACTTGGTGCTTGAGTGAGTTATGAGTCAGATACCAGTAAGAGGAGGATTATATCTGGGAAATGTGACTTGTGACAAGATGGCATACGCAGACTTTGTGGATCTTGAGTAATAAATATATATTCCACAATATCTACATCATCTCTGTATTTCTCTTTTCCTCCTCCTCTACTTTTCCATATTTTGCCATCGGCCCGATTCCTGCTTAATGTCAATAACAGTAAAATATAAAAACTGATCTGAAAACTGCTATCTTTGGTTGGGTACATGCACGGTTTTCCTGTTAAGCATTTAGTATCTAACTAAGGCTGCTACAGGTTACGAAGCTTTAAGACCAGTGGCTTGGCATATCTATTATATCAATCTAGGAGCTGGCCTGGTTCTCCTAATCAATACTATTTTTGCTATAAATTACTCACTTTTTATATTCTAACCAATCAGTATATGACATGACCATACTTCCAAGTATTTCAAACTATTTAAATACGTGACTTTAGGTTCAACAGAAGACATTCAGATGGCCAATATCTTACCCCTCCTCTCCTGAGGGTGTCAATGGAAATGACAGCTTCCATTTCCTCTGCGCCCTCGGCAAGCAACAGCACAGCTGACACCATGATGAACTAGATGGTATAACAGATGCTCGTAAGCTTTACAAAGATGGTATAATACTAATTTTTTTCTGTGTTTGATGCCGGATGTCCTTGACAAGGTTGTAGTTTTGTTAACACCGTAAGCTATACACGTCACTATTATTACTAGATGCAGTGTTGCCAGCCTGAAATATGCCCTTTTTCCTGAAAATTCTCAAAAAGTGTCAAAATATCCCTATGTGTCCCTAAACTTTTCCCAAATATCCCTATGCGTCCCTACACATTGAAATTGCTTTCTTATCGTTTAATGAGGTTTTATCAGGATGATTTTGCACCAACCAAGATACAGAAATTAAAATTCAACATACGCTACAGATCTTTTATTGGAGAATGAAAACAGCAACAAGGACGCACTTTCAACATATCAAATGAAATTATGCCCTGTATATACAAATAAATATATTTCATAAAATATAAAAGGCTCTTGACAGATAATGATGCAGATGCTCTCTAATTATGCATTGTTGTCATATAATAAATAATTTCTAGAGTACATCCCTGGCGATAAACAATAAATATGATTGCTTTGTTAGTAGGTGAATACACAGAATTGCAAACTATATTTGCCTTTTAAGACCATACATGTGTTGAGTATTATGTTGTTGTTGTTGTTGTTGATCCGGTTTTACTTCACGGACTCCCTTATCTACCAAGGGCTAGGACGGGTGCCTTCTTGCGAAGGACTTGTTTTGGAAGATGTAATCCTTACCCTGAGTGCATGCCCTTGCTAACCTCAGACCATGACGGAGCGCGAACCCTCGACCTGACGCCTCAGAGTCGCGGACGCTACCGATTGAGCCACGGTGACTACTCATGTGTTGAGTATTATATGAAAGGTAAGTTTCATCGACGTATTTGACACAATCTGTTGAAGCTTTAGCCTTATATTTGGGATTTTGAGCTAATAAGCAATAATGAATCTAATAATTTTGGTCTCATTTGTTGCTCTTCTGTTGTTTGTAACTGTTGTAATCAGAGTGAGAAAGCCAGGCGAAATCGTATATATGATGATGTAATTCATACCACTAATGTGCTTTGCATTTATTTGTGCCTAAGCCCGAAGAGGGCAATTTTCTTCACCCGTCCTAGTACTACATTAAAAAGAAAAAAAATCCTAAGTCCCTATTTTTTAACTAGTTTTCTGGCGTGATACGAGTCTACGACTGGAAAAAGCTAAATGTCCCTATCTTAAGGGACAAGTCCCTATATTTCGCAACGCAACATTGCCTGGATGTGGTAATAAGCCTTCTGCAGTGCTTCAGGTTGCCAAGGCTGAATTCTATTACTATCCATTACCGAGTTATTTTTACATGTTAATATTATTTTCATCATTAAGCCATGATAATTGTATTTAACGAAATACTGTAAAAAAAAATAAAAAAAATAAAAAATAAAAATAAAAATATATATATAAATATATATATATATATATATATATATATATATATATATATATATATATATATATATATATATATATATATATATATATATATATATATATATATATATATATGGTAGGAAAATCCCATTAAATAAAACAACGAAAATATATCTATATAAAGTACTTATTAATTTCGTGACCTAAACCGGTCACCTTCTCAAGGTGACCAGTTTAGGTCACGAAATTAATAAGCTACTTTATATATATATATATATATATATATATATATATATAATATATATATATATATATATATATATATATATATATATATATATATATATATATATATATATATATATATAATATATATATATATTCGTTGTTTTATTTAATGGGCTTTTCCTACCATTTTAGACTGTATGTTAACATTTCAGTGTTATTAATATATATATATATATATATATATATATATATATATATATATATATATATATATATATATATATATATATATATATATATATATATATATATATATATATATATATATATATATATATATATATATATATATATATATATATATATATATATATATATATATATATATATATATAAAACAAAATTATTTCAATCTATATATGTGTGTGTACTTACTTAATTGTACTTACCTAATTGTGTTTACGGGAAAGAGCCCAAAGCTCGAATCTTCCCGTCTCCTCATCGGTTCCATTTTATACTTAGTGATACTTATCATACCTGTCCTTGAAACTATGGATTGGGATAGCATTAACTACCTCCTCGCTTAGCCAATTCCAATTATCAACTACTCTTACACTGAAAAAGTATTTCCTTACATCCTGCAAAGAAGTTTTCTTACCAAGCTTCAAACTATGACCTCTAGTTCTAGAGCCAGCCATATCAAACTATCGATCCCTATCCACTCTATCATAACCATGAAGGAATTTAAAGACTGTCACCATATCCCCCCCTCAATCTTCTAGCTTCGAGTGATGGTAAGTCTAATTCCTTCAGCCTCTCATCATAACTGAGATTGCGTATTTCTGGAACCAGTTTCGTGGCATGTCTTTGAACTTTGAACTCTGTGTGTGTGCGTGTGATTACCTAATTGTGATTACCTAAATGTGTTTACGGGAAAGAGCCCAAAGCTCGTATCTTCCCGTCTACTCATCGGTTCCATTTTATACTTAGTGATACTTATCATACCTGTCCTTAAAACTATGGATTGAGATAGCATTAACTACCTCCTCGCTCAGCCAAGTCCAATTATCAACTACTCTTGCACTGAAAAAGTATTTCCTTACATCCTGCAAAGAAGTTTTCTTACGAAGCTTCAAACTATGACCTCTAGTTCTAGAGCCAGCCATATCAAAATATCGATCCCTATCCACTCTATCATAACCATGAAGGAATTTAAAGACTGTCACCATATCCCCCCTCAATATTCTAGCTTCGAGTGATGGTAAGTCTAATTCCTTCAGCCTCTCTTCATAACTGAGATTGCGTACTTCTGGAACCAGTTTCGTGGCATGTCTTTGAACTTTGAACTCTGTGTGTGTGCGTGTGATTACCTAATTGTGATTACCTAAATGTGTTTACGGGAAAGAGCCCAAAGCTCGTATCTTCCCGTCTACTCATCGGTTCCATTTTATACTTAGTGATACTTATCATACCTGTCCTTAAAACTATGGATTGAGATAGCATTAACTACCTCCTCGCTTAGCCAATTCCAATTATCAACTACTCTTGCACTGAAAAAGTATTTCCTTACATCCTGCAAAGAAGTTTTCTTACCAAGCTTCAAACTATGGCCTCTAGTTCTAGAGCCAGCCATATCAAAATATCGATCCCTATCCACTCTATCATAACCATGAAGGAATTTAAAGACTGCCACCATATCCCCCCTCAATCTTCTAGCTTCGAGTGATGGTAAGTCTAATTCCTTCAGCCTCTCATCATAACTGAGATTGCGTATTTTTGGAACCAGTTTCGTGGCATGTCTTTGAACTTTGAACTCTGTGTGTGTGCGTGTGATTACTTAATTGTGATTACCTAATTGTGATTACCTACTTGTGTTTACGGGAAAGAGCTCAAAGCTCGTATCTTCCCGTCTACTCATCGGTTCCATTTTATACTTAGTGATACTTATCACACCTGTCCTTAAAACTATGGATTGAGATAGCATTAACTACCTCCTCGCTCAGCCAATTCCAATTATCAACTACTCTTGAACTGAAAAAGTATTTCCTTACATCCTGCAAAGAAGTTTTCTTACCAAGCTTCAAACTATGACCTCTAGTTCTAGAGCCAGCCATATCAAAATATCGATCCCTATCCACTCTATCATAACCATGAAGGAATTTAAAGACGGTCACCATATCCCCCCTCAATCTTCTGGCTTCGAGTGATGGTAAGTGTAATTCCCTCAGCCTCTCATCATAACTGAGATTACATATTTCTGGCACCAGCTTCGTGGCATGTCTTTGAACTTTTTCAAGCTTAGCTATGTGCTTTTTCAAGTGCGGATTCCAAAAGGGGGCTGCATATTCGAGCTTTGGCTTCACATAGGTTACATAAATATTTCTGAACATTTCCTTGTCCATGTGCCTGAAGGCTACCCTTGCATTTGATAGGAAAGCATATGCTGCCCTTACTATGCCATTTATATGTATTTCTGGAGACAAATCTGCCAGTATGTTTACTCCTAGATCTCTCTCATTTTCTGTCTCTTGAAGTTGTACTCCAGTCACCGAGTAGTCAAGCTTGGGCCTTCTTGCACTTGTACCCATTCTCATTACCTCACAGTTTGAAGTATTGAATTTCATTAGCCACTTTATTGACCACTCATGCAGACAATTTAGATCTTCCTGAAGTTCTCTACCATTGTTTGTGTGTGATTACCTAATTGTGATTACCTAATTGTGTTTACGGGAAAGAGCCCAAAGCTCTTATCTTCCCGTCTCCTCATCGGTTCCATTTTATACTTAGTGATACTTATCATACCTGTCCTTAAAACTATGGACTGAGATAGCATTAACTACCTCCTCGCTTAGCCAATTCCAATTATCAACTACTCTTACACTGAAAAAGTATTTCCTTACATCCTGCAAAGAAGTTTTCTTACGAAGCTTCAAACTATGACCTCTAGTTCTAGAGCCAGCCATATCAAAATATCGATCCCTATCCACTCTATCATAACCATGAAGGAATCCACTTTTCAATATTATATTTTAACCACCGAAATCTATGTAGCTTTACAATCATTGTCTGCTTTGACACAGTAGCTGTTTCCAAAAATTTATTATGTGATTTTACATCCACGTGAGATTACATTTTAATAGTGTTAATTTTTTCTATTTTTATTCTATTTAAATATTTCCCCTGTTTTGAATTATTTTAATAATAGTATCATAAGCATAAATACCTAAATCTTCCACCATATATATATATATATATATATATATATATATATATATATATATATATATATATATATATATATATATATATATATATATATATATATATATATATATATATATATATATATCAGTGTGGTGCGACAGTCCAAGCCAATCTTTGTCACTCAGTTATCTACTTATTCATTGCTTACATATAAGTGTTCGTACATTTGTAAATTCTATTGTAATTAATCCTGTAAGTATGCTATTATTCACTTGTGTGTGTCTTTTACGCTGAAATTTATTTATTATTATTATTATTATTATTATTATTATTATTATTATTATTATTATTATTATTATTATTATTATTATTATTATTATTCTATTACTATGATGTATAAGCTTTATTCAGTTATCTGATTATACATTGTAAGTTGATAATTTGTATACACATCTGTTAATTCAAGGTCATCTTCATTTACTAGGAGAGCTCTGTTTCTGTATACTAAAAGTGTATGTATCACACCCTCTTTCTTATTGGATCAATTTCGTGTCTACTTATAAGTTTACTCTTTAATTTTGTAACAGAAGACTAGTGTAAAATGAGAATAAATGTTTGTTTGCTCGTTCTCCCTCGTAGTCTCCGTGGCAAAATGGTAGCGTCCGCGACTCTGAGACGGCAGGTCGAGGGTTCGCGCCCCGTCACGGACTGAGGTTAGTAAGGGCATACACTCAGGGTAACGATTACATCTGTCAAAACAAGTCCTTCACAAGGAGGCAACCGTCCTAGCCCTTAGTAGAAAAGGGAGGTCGTGACGTAAAACCGAATCCTCGTTCTCCCTCTACCAAAGCTGTCTTGGGTTTTCAGTGCTTAGGAAGAGAAATTATAAATCCTCAACACCTTATGCATTTCAGTAATCCTTCTACATTCATTGCAAAGCATATCGTTGAAAGAAATAGCTATGTCTGGAATGTAGTATAACACAAAAGGCAAAATATATTTGAAACAGTATTGAAAAAAAAAAGAATTATAGCAATACTGATCAGAATATTCCTAATTACCCTTCGTCATTTATATGTTATGTATGTTTTACTACACATTAGAATTACAATTTAGAATTAAACAGCCGTTTAATGGGATGCATTGTATATTAGAGTGTTGGTAACCATGATAATTAATTCTCTTGCTACCTCTCGGGCGGAAAAATAATTCGCCTGCCTATTTGCTGAGATCGAGTGGTCGCATCGCACTTTATGAGATGCTGTTCACAGCGGGCAAGTAAGTGGCGGCACGGAGTAACCACTTCCCTCTCACGTTTTTTGGCTCTCTCTCTCTCTCTCTCTCTCTCTCTCTCTCTCTCTCTCTCTCTCTCTCGTGGACTTTTTTTTAACTCTGTTTCTGTCTTTTTCTTCTCCATTTTTCATAGTTTTTTCCGATTTTTACATGCATTTCTTAAAAACCCAAAGGCTCCCTTACTTATCAAGTAAAATTTAAAAACTTAATTGGCTATTTAATCACAGAGAGATAGATGGTCTATCAGAAAAAACAGGCAGATTTTAAAAAAGAAAAATGAATTATCGTTAATTTTCAAAACATATTTTTTATTATTTTTATACTAAATTCCAAAATTAATAAAACTTCTAAATTGCAATAACTAAAAAATGTGTCTAGATTTTCTGATATAGAATTTAAAAAGAATTTCTATGGTTTTCGAAATTTGAAAATTGGACAACAAATATAATAAGGGCCTTGCGGTTTTAAAGTGGCTCACTCATAGTTTTGAGATATCGTACGTTAAAGTATAACGTAACAAAATTTCAAGTGAAATTTGAATGTAAAGGCTCTATATAATTGCTCACCTAAGCTTGGTTTTTGTTTTCTTAAGTCATACTTCTATGGTACCTGGCCCCCTAACTTTCGGAAAGTGATATTATACCCTCTAGGGGGTGGGTATCATGAGGCACCACCTCACTCATTGTAACCAGGTTTTTCAGTAGTTTACTAGTTACCAGCCTCGTATCGTGGGTCCCTTATCAACTGTAGCCTTATCTTTCTTTTCTTTTGGGGGGCTCTTGGGTTACTTCTCTGCCTTTTGTCTCTTTCCACTTTATTGCTTTTCCTAAAATAAAAAAATAAAATAAAAAAGTAAGAAATAAAGAAAATTAAACACGAGAGAACAGCAAAATCACTTACTTGGAAGCAAAAATGTGATGGCATGTGTGTGCGGGTATGTGCTTTTTATGTGGGTGTATATGAGTATGTATGTATGTATATGGGTGTGTGTGTTGGTATATGGGTGTGTATGAATGTGTATGCTCGAAGATATTAAGGAATCTTATTGACAGTATGAACAAATATGTTGCATATAAATTGTATTAGTATAAAAGAAAACGTAAGTTTTATTACCTGCAGGTGATCCCATTATGTCCTCAACTAGGCTGCTTTCTTCATAATTCACATTATGCTTGCATGCAGCAATTTCATAACCAGCAATCACTCTATTTAGTCCATGATGTTTTACCTTTGGACACTTCGCCCATATTTTCCCATTGAACGACTCGTCCAGCTTCTGAGTCCTTTCCCTTGATACATTTCAATAACAATTCATCTGTAGTGAGACTGTCGTATACATCTCGTATATGGTGTTTCACTTCTTCACGTATACTTATCCTGACTTTCTTGCGACTGCGATTTTGGCACTTCGCCCTTAGCTATGGCTTGCTTGTGGAAGCACCAAGATGTCTCCCCCTCTGGGCACAAGGAATGATCCGGGTTTTCATCAATGCCGGTGACGTGATGATAAGTCGCCAAGATAGCATTCCGAAATTTATCTATTTCTTCTGACTTATAATTCTTTGCTCTTTTGATGACAGCCCTCAGGTCCCTAACTAACTGAGCAATTGTTTTATCACTAAGTTTCCCTTTTCCCACCAGGAATTTGTGAAGTCGAATTTTACCAGCCTTTGTTACATTCTTATTCACATATCTTTCCCTAAGGTTTCTAAGTCTCTTGTTCAGTCTTTTTGAAAAGTTATTGATACACTCTTCTTTATGAACTGGATGTTCTTTCCATATGGTCCCTCATTTTCATTCATTCCAGTAACACTATTATAGGCGCTCGAGTCACCGTCCCCCACAAACACAGTATAACGCATTTTTCTTTCAAGAGACCGTCCCTATATCACCTTTGCTGCCTAGGGTTCCATCTGACCTTAACTCAAATCAAAGTTTTTGTGCACTTTCCGCTTTCTTTGTGATCTTCAGCTTTTATAGATACATACATACATATATATATATATATATATATATATATATATATATATATATATATATATATATATATATATATATATATATATATATATATATATATATTCTTCTTTGCTCGATTTTTTTTTTATCAATGTTCCATCACAATAGTTGCAGTACTTTGACAGCACATGTGCATCGAGAATGAAGCCTGTGTTGGCTTCAGCAATAGCACCAATACCAACATTGGAAGAATGGCCTCGGGTCATCCAGGTTCCCATCATGTATTGTTTCAACATCCAGTATTCCATCTGTGTTAGGATGAGTACTTTTTTTTTTTTAGAAAAGTTGAAAATACACTTGTCCACTTTTTTCTGAAGTTTCTGGTATTTACTTTCACGAACTGATTGAACACAGGCTTTATATTTTTCATGTTTGTTGCGCCATAGCACCTAAACCTAAAACAGTGCACAAATTATTTACACCTGGTTGGCCAGTTCCCTCAAGTATTGAATTATACACAACTGCAGCATTATTTTTCGCAACTAAAGCCTTTGGATGGTTAGGCACTTTATTTTTTTTTCTTTTTCACAACTATCACATTCTACAATTATATCACAGTCAAAAATATTTCTATTCAAAACGAGTTTACCTTTGCCAATACTATCCTCCTCCTTACAAGTTGAGATTACAGGAACCATATCACTCCATATTGACTCCTTTACCATGGTTATTGGATCCCTCTCTCTGCTGATAACCCTTCCCCTATGTCTTCCTCCCCCCCCTCCCCTATTTCACTTAGCAGTAACTTTCTCATTTCAGCAGGAGACTTTTTTCGAAATATTTTCTTCGTATCTATTATTCGGAGTTTTAAAAAGGAATTTATCAGACACACCTTTTTTACAGCATAGTGGACAAGAGAGATCCCTAGTTGTAAAACAGAAAAGAAGATATAGAGCCCATCTCCACTACTCCTAACAACACAGCAACTATCACTAACCAGGACTACCAAATTACACCTTCCAGCACAAATAACCAACCCAGCAATAGGCTGCAAAACAATGAAGAAAACAGAAAAGACAAAATAGCAGCTGTCTCTATTCTAAACATTCCATCGAAGTCCTCTCCCCCAAGGCCACAGTTGCCCAATAATGCAAGTGCAAGGGTTACAACGCAAATATATATTCGCATTCCTGGCAACCCCTTTGAGAGAGAGATACGTAATACATTGACAAATCAAGGTATTCCTTCTGAAGAAGTCTTGAGTTAAGGAGCTTTCTCGCAAACCAAATTGGGTTTCCTTCGCAATAACGATATCGAAAGGATTTGAATATGTGCCTTACAAACTGAATCAATGGCCTACAGGCACAATTGTCCAGCCATTTCGTGGGGGCAAACAATGGACACAACCTGGGTATTCTACAAAATATCCCAAACTACAGCCATACCAAAATAAACAGCAAAGAGCTAATGAAACAATCCCCTATACACGAGACTACAGAAAGAGACACGATACAAACCTCTCTTATCGCCGTCCACGCACAAGAGACTTCTCCTGGTGTGATGGCTCTTACAACCCTAGACACTCACCTAGGCATACAAACTTTAGGAAGGCCCGATCATACCACGGCACGTACTCAAACCAGCGTTACACATCCAACGGCAGGCCTTGGCTCCGCTACTCTGTTGCCTCCTGATGACGTTGTACTGACCTCAAATAATATAGTAGTGCTGACGAACTAGAAATAAAGTTAACTAAAAGTATAGACAAACTTCATTCCAAACAAAGACGTTATTATCTTCGTTTTGTGACGTATCCTGTCCTTGGTTTCCCATTACAAACAACTGGAACAGAAGACAGCCAAGAGACCAACAAGACAAATATAATAGAAGTTCAACTAAATGATCAAACGAATATAAAGGAGATACAGCCAAGTGATCAATGTGGCGAATATTAAGGAGGTCCAGAAAATAACATTTTGACCTGCATAACATGCACCCCTCTCAGTTTAGTTTTTTGTGCTAGCTTTAATATCTTTTTGTTTTATGATTGTGACACCAGGACGTGGCAAAAAAAATATATACGGTATATATCTACCCTCATCGGGCCTGGGCACGAAGAAACCATAGAGAGAAAAAGAGATGGGGAGTATTGTGACTTGTCAGATGTGAAGGGATAATAAAACATGTGTAACGAATATTCAATAATATTCGGTGTTGATGTAGGCACAGAAAGAGAACCGTAACTGAAGGAAGATACATACTTGAGCCATTTTTTTCTCTTTTAAGGGGAGTGGCTGAGTCAAGGTAAAATACTTTGACTCTTTGGGAAGAGAAATACAAAGGAGGGAATGTATTCTAGCCCCTCCCTCATTACCTTATTGCTGGCATGTAAAGTAGTCCTTTAGTATTGCAAATCTATGAGTCGCCTCCTTTAACTTGTAGTGAGTATTTGCAATCAAGTGTAGTGTTTATGGATAGTAATGCATAAAAAAAACACTTAAAAACGACTACAGCAAGCAACACGTGACTAATATGTCTACAATTTTCCTAAAAGATGAAAGACCAAACTATAACAACCTAATGATTAACCAGTTCACAAATGGTAAATGCAAGAAGATTATTTTACACCCCACCGCCGAGACTGTGCAAAGGACAGATATTTCATTACACAACTTCAGGTATTACGGCCCTGAAAAAAAAAGCTTGTACGCAACAGCTATAACACATACATATGTACACACGACGATAATCCCCTTCCAAAGGGGTGGTGGATTCAAAGCACAAATCCATTCAGTAGTGAGATAATTCATCCAATCTGACCTATCTCAGATCCTTAGAGATAAAAGGTCATCACAATCCCCCCCCCATCATACTGTGTGTGTCACCCATTGAGTAAATGAGTAGTAGCAAAAAAGAATATCAATATTAAACAGTAATGTAAAACATATGCTGACGACCTACATCAAACTTTGAGGCAATGAAATATTCCACGACTAAGAAAACTGTTCCGGAATCCAAAATTTCACAACGTAAATGAACGAGCTTTTAATTACAAATATTTTTAAACACACAAGCCCCTCGAAGGAATTAGTTGAAATTGGGGATTTTGTTTCGTTTTCGTCATTACTTTTCCTCTTTATAGTTACTTAAAATTTACAAAGGTCATATCCGTCCCTGCTTAAAATACTGCTTACACATCTGGGGTGCTTCTTATACTTATCTCCTTGATAGGGTTGAATTTAAGGCAGTCAGACTCATTAATGGTCCTTCTCTTACTTCTAATCTGAATTCTCTCTCTCTTCGCCGTAAGGTATCTTCCTTTTCTCTTTTCTATCGCTACTACTTCCATCGCTGCTCTGATGAGTTGGCGAGTTGCATCCCTCCTCCACTGCCGAGACCGCGTAACACTCGCCAAGCGGCCTCATCTCACGGGTACTGTGTGCAGATTTGTAGCTTGCGGATTGGTCGATGCAGCGACTGCTTCTTCCCATCTACCTCCAGACTCTGGAACTCTCTTCCTCCTTCTGTCTTTCCTAATTCTTATGACCTTTCATCCTTCAAAAAGCGGAGCTATCGTCATCTCAGAGCCTAGTCCTCCATATCTCTGGGTCCTCTGTACTTTGACTGTTTTTTTTTTTTTTTGTCTTTCGTTTTCCTTTGTGTGACATTACCTCATCTCTGCCTTGTCCTTAACCTCTTTCTTTTCCTTCGTCTTGGTATTTTCTCGTGCCCGGGCCATTATCGATGAGGCCAGTTTCTGCCCGTCCCGGTGCCACACTCATAAAAAAAAATATAAATGTGGTCGCCTCTTAAAGACCATAGAGTAAGTGACAATATTTGTAAATTTTGCTTTTAATGTTTAAATAATTTAGGAACCTGGTATTTATTCGCAATTAGGCATTATTAATTTACAAGGAGACTGGTGCTGTGGAAGCTTATTGGTAGAGTGCGTGAGTTGGGAAGCAACGTACGTGGGGTCGACCCCACCATGGGACGTTGGGAAAGGAATCCAGTCTTAATCTTCCAACTCCATCATGTCTGTATAAATCCCCTTTTGAATTGGAGCGTATAGTGACCCATAAAACAGTGCAAGGTAAAAGAAACTATAATGATACCATTTAATTTACAACAAAACCCCAGTTTAACCGGTATCTTATAAAGTCTCCTGATATTCAGTATGGGACATCAAGTGGTTGATTCGGTTTTACGTCACGAACTCCCTTTTCTACTAAGGGCTAGGACGGTTGACTTCTTGCAAAGAACTTGTTTTGACAAATGTAATCGTTACCCTGAGTGTATGCCCTTACTAACCTCAGTCCGTGACGGGACGCGAACCCTCGACCTGCCGCCACAGAGTCGCAGACGCTACCATTTCGCCACGGAGATTACTGTATGGGGCATCAAGTATCTGTATTAATACCTAAGCAATCCAGCCATTTAGGGTTGACATATAATTCTGATATTTGTTATTGTTTATATATTATGGCTATGTTGGTTACAGGGTCTCTTTCCCTACAGTAAGTTAACGTTTTACATATGAAATAAATATTATCAGTTTATATAAAAGACGAAGTATATCAATAGGTTTTCCTACCAGTAGGAGTTTGATAGCTTCCCATTTGGATTAACACTAGATTAAAAGTACTGTATAATATCATGAGCTTAATATTCAGAAACTGGATCATAGCAAAACACCTGATATTTCATTATTTGGGCACTTACCAGCATAGTGTAACCTAATCTTACTTAGCCTTACACCTAACTTTTTTATATATTCTGCTATTAACAGGGCTCTGTCTTTTATCCTGACAAGTAAGCCCTATGCCATAAAGCCCTGGGAGCAGTATAAATAGGGCTTTAGTTTTTCCCACACCATCTCATATTTAAATTCTCGTTCCTTTATGGTATACAGTATCATCCGTTTAATTCGAACTACTATTTTGTGGAAGGAAAGTGTAATCAACTCCCTTCGTAAAATACAGGAATGATACCTCTTTTCGTATCGTACAAGAGTTCCTTTCCAGTAGTCACCGTGGCGTCAGGTCGAGGGTTCGCGCCCCATCACGGTCTGAGGATAATAAGGGCTTGCACTCAGGGTAACGATTACAGCTGCCAAAGCAAGTCCTTCGCAAGAAGGCAACCGTCCTAGCCCTTGGTTGAAAAGTGAGTCCGTGACGTAAAACCGGAACAAGAGTTTCTTTCCCTTTGGTAACATACATTAGAAGCTCTTTCCAATTATACAAGATTTCCATTACTTTTCGACAACTTAAGCAAGAATAGAGTCTTTCGTAATGATTCAAGGTCTTATCCCCTTTCGTAATATACAGAAGATATTCATATTAAAACGAGAGATAGGCTTTCAATCGTAATATACAAGAAGATTTTCCTCTAAAGTAAATGCTCCAGGGTTTGCAACTCTCCTTCTCTGTACTCCTCCTTCCGTTCTCTACCAAATGTATCATGCTTTCTTTTATCCATGGAATTATCCACATGATAACCATCATCATTAAAGCTATATGTTCACTTTTGCACCCCCAGTTAGGCTGAAATCTCACAAAGTGCATCATATTGGGTTAGGGTTGGTTTTGTGATGTTTATTAAAATTTTTAACTTATAGTTGTTTTAGATATTTTTCAATGTTTATTGTATCTACATCATTCGTTGTGCGTGTCAAAGTAAATATTAAAGAATAGGGAATTTATTTGCAATCTGCATGGCCAATGAAACGTCATATTATGATCGTTTCTCAAGTCGTTTATGAAACTGAGAGGTCCAGATGCAAGGGCTGCACCTTTGAAATTTATAACGTTTACAGATTCCTCTTACAAGTTTTCAAGAAGAAGCATTGTTGATTTACCCTGCTTTAAGAAGTTTATTTTAAGTGTGTTTATTATAAATTTTGAACTTATAGCTTACTAGTTCTACCCATTATCATCATGGCTAATAGGCACGATAAAAAACGTCAGCTTGACGACGAAATGAGTAGGTGAGTATCGGCAAACTTATTTTTTTAAGGACCATTGGCGAGAACAGGGGAGCCTACTTATAGCTGTGTTGCATTTTTTTTTTTTTAAACCGTATAATGTGCTACAGTTAGTTCCTATTGAATGGGGGAGAACATCGACTTAGTTCTAGCTGGGGATTATGGCCGGCTACCCTTCCTCCCGTTCCGCGGCAAAGATCACACCCCGATGTCATTTCTTGTTCCTCACTTCCTGATTTGTGAGCTACAGTATTCTGAAATCTCAAGAAATTTTGATATGTTCACACATCTTCAACAAGTGAAATTTTACTATTATAACAATAATTTCACCAATGAAATCGTTTATTAATTACTGTAATAATAAACATTATGAATGTGTTTTCTCAGTTTGGTGTGTAAAAGTAAGCATTTACCGTATTTTTATATTTTTGTCTGGATAGTCATTCTTTTGATTGCCACTGAAATCCATATTTGTTTTTCTCAAGACGAGAAAAACGAGTGAGAATCTTGCAATACAAATGACGATTAAGGAATTGTCAACAGTGGGACAGGAAACTAAAACTTCCATTATGTTAGACCTTTAATGATGTCTAGAAATACTGGAAGACAATAGCAACCCGTTAAAATAGGTTAGAAGTTAGTTAAATAGTAATTGAATAAGGATCCCTATATACGTGTAAATATTTAATGTTTTGGTAAATGTTTGCTTTCATACATTTCAATTAGAAAACACCCTAGACATTTTATTAGACTAAGTTAGGTTTATTTACCCCAGTTAATAAGCGAGTTGACAGCTGAAATTATTAATTCTAAGTTGTGTTAAATATACTGTATATTTAACATTTTGTATTTTTATTTCTTTGGTTGGGGTTGTAATAGTATATATTTAATGTTTTATTAAGTGCAGAAATTTTCTTTTACTTTTTAAACAAGTAAGCATTTCTTTTTCATTAACTTATAGTGATTAGTTATTATAATAACCAATTATTTTCATATATTTAAATAACTTTGCTTGGGACCCTGTTACCCAAATGGTTCGAATACTCGAGTCAAAAGTTGACTGACTCACAATCAGTCCCACTGTAGGGTGTTAGGAAGTGCATCCAGCCATCATTTCCCAGTCACACACTGTCGGTGTCCCCACCCCATAATGGGGATTAAGAGTCATAGTCATAGATTTTATTGCCAAATTTTTAGAATACATACATGAATAAATATATGCATTATATTCAGAGGCACTAGCCTGCTGAGCAAGAGCTCCTTGGCAGGCAGTTTAATATACATTTCGCATAATTTGAAGTATGACGGCAATAGTTAACAAAAGCTCCAATATAGCAATCTCATACTTATCTTGTAATAAAACAAAACAGTAGCCTGACCTTAACCTGGACTTAATGATACACAATACTGTATTAATTATTAATCAACAGCTGCACACACTATATAGCCAATAAGACTATATAGCCAATAATCCCTCTTGAGATGCTTCAGGATGCTTACCACTTTTAGTATGAATCAGTTATCATCAACGTTTCCATAAATTGTGGTAATTCAGGGTATGTGTGTAGAGTTAAAATTTGTGTACCTTTGCCATGTATATTCTGTATATATTTTTATTTTGTTTCTTAATTTCAGCAACAACAGTTTAATTGATTTGAGCCTCAGTTTTATACTCCATATATTTCTACTTCCTTTATAATTATTATTATGGAATAATTGGGAAAACTAAGCTTTGCAAAATGCACTGGAAGTCAAAATAATTCTTTTTGCAGGATAATATACCAAAACATATTGGTCATCAACAGTGCTTAAAAACTTAAATTATAACATAAAACCAGACTTTACTTTACCTAACCAAAACCAAATATTATTTTTCAAAACCATCTTACCATCTCTTCTAACTGATCGTGCACAATTATTTATATTCCATATATTAACTTATCATTAATTGTATAACATGTATGTTTTAAGATGTTGGTATTGTGAATGTGTGCATTTTAATATCGATTGCAAACCTAGATCCTATGACGTTCCTCTGAATTCCATTATTGTAGTTTTCAGACCCCATTCTGATTTGGTTTTGAATACCCGTTAGCATAGCACAGTCCCTTTTGCCCTTCTCATGCCTATTATGATATCCAAATTTAGGTCTTAAATGTTCTAACTTGATAATATTGATTGACTGAAAATGAGTTATGCTTTGAACTTTGATTTATTGTAGCACGCTAGAGTAAAATAGCACTCAAGTCTTACTTTTCTTAAAGGGTTTAGTGTAAATGATAGGCTGGCACTCTGTTAATACTTACATGTTCTGAATATACTTTATGAACTATAAAACTGATAGATTCATGGATTGTTAAGTATAGAGGTTTTGTTGTACAGTATGTTATTATGACCATAAGGACTATCAACACCGAATATTATTGGATATTCGTTACACCTGTCTTATTATCCCTTCACATCTGACAAAACACAATACTCCCCATCTCTGTTTCTCTTTATGTTTTCTTCGTGCCTAGGCCTGATGAGGGCAGATTTATTTATTTATTTATTATTTTTGCTTGCTTGCTTGCTTGTTTGTTGCTTGTTTGGTGTCACAATCATAAAATAAAAGCATGGTGCCTCCAGTTGTGTAATATTATCCATACAAAATATATTATTGCCTTATGGAAAAGAAAGCTTAAATTTTACCCAACTGCTTTATGTGTTTGAGTAAATCAACGTGAATGTTACCCACTGAGTTACACACTATCATATAATTTACATTAACTTATCTTGGCAATTATTGGGACACTGATTTTGTTGGAATTCCCTTAAAGATTTTCCTTTTTTGGGGGGGAAATTTATAAAGTCACTTTTTTTTTATTTAATGGAGTGTTTGATGCATGTTTGGCTTAGCATGAATATGTGTGCTTTGACTCTGCATTACAATGGGGACTGTGGCCATTTTATATATGTACTTTTTTTTTTACTTCTGAACATTACTATCAAGATTTCAAACTTCCATATATTATTTTTCAGATTTGAAGCTGAAATATCTGGCCCACCTGATGCCTCTTCTGCCAAAAGATTACAACCACCACCTCCACCACCCCCTACTGTAATCGGTGCAAATACATTCACTCAAGTGAGTATATGTAAGCCTGTGAATGATAAGAAATTTTAATAACGTATTTAATTAGCAAAACAGGCCGAAGATTCTGGTAATTTATATGTGAACTGTATTACTTAATAACTTCAAAAAATGACCCAAGGTATATGCTGTTAGAATAGTACTTTCACATTTTATGAAAATTTGAAGTTTACTTTCCCATAGTCTGAAACGTAATTACTTCTTTTATATTTTATGGGGATGGAGCCATTCCACATGACGTTTTAAGAGAAAAATATTCCTAAAGTAAAAGAAATATAGGCTTTCCATTTTAGTACATTCACCAACAGGTTTGCTATTGTAATCTCTATCTGGATTAAGCTTATTGAATTACACTTGTACTTTGATAACTTTAGAACATGTGTAATTTGTTCTTCATCTGTAGCTTTCACATTTATTTCATAAAGGTGCAACAGCGTTTACAGCAGAAGCACCCAGGTTCACCAGGACAGCCAAGACCTCCACCTCCCCCAGGCCCACCAGGTGGACCACCAAGACCCCCTGTAGGACCTCACGGCCCATTACCTCCTGTACCTAGGGGGCCTAATAGTAATGGTTTGGGTGTTTTACCTCCTCCTCCCCCTCCACCACCAGGTTATATTGGACCTCGTATACCTGGTGGCAGTGACGGAAACATGGGTCCCACGCCATTACGACCTCCACCACCACCCCCTGGCTTTATTCCTCCACAACTTAACCGGCATCACATGAATAATAGTGAGTATGGAAAAAATTGCAAAATGTTTTAAAACAGGCTAGTGAGAGAGGTAGATACATGATTGAATAGAGTTGCTTTTAGAGTGGACCTCGTTATATGAATTATATAAGCTGCTTATCTCAAATTTTTTCAACTGATTATTTTGCATATCCAGAAATTTCACCTTTGGCTAAAGTTATAAGAATAAAAGGACTGTATTTAATTATTCTGAGAGTTCCTTAAAAATTTTCTCTTAAGTGTCTACTTCTGTAAGGATTTCAAACGTACTCAATGGTATTGTGAAAGAATTAGAAAATTTATGACTAAACTGCATGTATATTGGTCAGAAGTTATTTTGTAATAAGCAAACATATTTTGCTTGCATACTGCTATGCAATATTTTCATTTGGATACTTGTTTGTAGATAACAAATGCTGTTATATACAGATACACAAAATATCGTGTGTTTATTTTAAATTATGATAGCTTTTTTTATTTATTTTTTATTTTTTATGCCAGATATGATGAATGATGGTCCTCCAATGAACCACATGATGGGAAGTGGAGGAGGTCCCCCAGGATTTATGAGACCACCTCGACCACCACCCGGTCATATGGGCCCCCCAGGATTCATTGGCCCTCATGGGCCTCCACAGGGAATGGGTGGCCATCATATGCCACCAGCTCCTAGACCTATGAGTGGAGGTCCTGGACCAGGATTTGGTCCAGGTGGACCAAATCAGAGTGGTCCTCCTGTAGGACCTCATATGCCTCCTGGTCCACCAGGAATGCTTAGAGGTCCTCATCCACCTCCTCCACCACCTTCTGTTTTGTCTGCTCAAGCTCAGATGGGTCCAGTTGTTGCGGGTGCACCTTTTGTGCCAGCAGTTGTCAAACCTCCAACTGTTATAAGGTAAATTTAGTTAAAGTTACTAAAGTATTTATATGCCTTTTTAAACTGAGTTCATGCTATTTCGGTCTTGTTTGACTGTTTAGCGTCAGTTTGAAAACATTATTTTAAATAAGTTTACTTTATTGTATTGTTTTCAGCTCTGCTCCCAAAATCTACACTGCTCAACCCACAAAAACTGATGGTACCAAAGTAGAACTAGTAGCCTCTCCCATAGTTAATGCCACTCTAGGAATCCCAGATATTAGTTTGGAGCCAAAGAAGAAAAAACTAAAAGGGGAACAAGTAATGCAGCCATCACAGTTAATGACTCATGCACAAGAAATGGCAGAAAAGGTTAGATTCAACATCATTTTGTCTTTGTAGGTTTATTTATAATTTCTCTTGAGAATTTTCTTTCCCTTAATGTGAGCTACATCTCAAGTAGTGTTTAGTTCTTATGGTTGATTTAATATATGAACTTGTTAGGTTGCTACCTTCATCACTGACGCCCTCTTTTGTATAATAAAGTTCTTCTCGAAAACTCCGTGTATGATGCTTTCTTAGTCATCTTCTGTTTTATTGAATTTAGAAATTAATGATATATGGTTTATGATTACAGTATACTAATCAATATGTATATTACGAATTTAAAAAAAAGGAAGTTTTTTCTTGCTTGATACAGCTGTAATAATTTGGACATTTTTACTTGATTTTTATGCAACTTTTGGAAGTTGTACCTCCTTGTAATCTTTATGTACTTTGTGTTATTTTTAATAGTTTTTTCATTAAACCTTCAGTGGTGTAGTTGATAGCGCCTTTGCGCAGTAATTATGTGCCCTAGGTTCGAGTCCCGGTCAGGGGTTAAATATGATTCATAAGGGAGTCCTCATATAACGTCAGGGATCCGTTCCTGACAGCTGACTTAATTCGAAAATCGACGTAAGTCGGAACTCACTTATATTCGAACCTGGGTCCCCCCCTTTTTTTTTTTCTATAAGGGGGGACCCTATGTTTGTAATGGTTCTTAATAATTACTAAAACTAATCTTAATACTATTCCTAAACTTAAAAGTTAACATAATGTACAGGCACTGCACAGTGTGCATGTGCTGTACAGTATAATATAACAACACATGTACATAAAAAATGTCTGTACTATTTTATAGTGCAATACCTGTACTGTTACTGTATAGTACAAACTGTAAATAGTACCTGTGCAGTATACTGTACTCATGTGGTGTGCTTATATAGGGAGGGAGAGACTTGCTTATCAGGAGAAAGCTTGCTATGTCACCTGCTGACGAGACAGGGGCAGGCAGGTGAGTCTGGAAAGGCAAATGAAAAATCAGTACATAATCTATAGAAAACAAAACTATGCGATATAATACACGCTTATAGACATAAAAAATAGTACACTAGTATCTCATTTTTTTTATCAAGTTAATGGCTTAATTTATTTATTTTTTTATATACAGTAGGGTATATTGAAAAATTATATTGAATTTAAAAAGAAAAAATACAGGTCTATAGTTTTTCTTTTTAGCCCATTCTCCTTTTTAAATATTTGTGCCACATTTGCCAATTTCCACTCCTTGGGTACCAATCCTAATTTTATTAGATTATAGAATAGTGCAGTTAGTGGACAACTAAGCTCTGTCTTGCAATTCTTTAATAGTCTAGCATAAATTTCATCAGGTCCCGGAGATTTATGAGCCTTTGATTTATCTATTTATTTTATTACATCCTCCCTCGTAATATCTATTGTGCAGTACTAAGTATATTATCGAGATGGTCTGTGTATGTGTGTTCCACCTCTAAAATATATTCCAAGTTTTCATTGGTAAATATAGATAAGAAATATTTATTTGCATCCATCTCTTTATCATCATCTGCAAAATGACCGTTGGTTACTTCAACTGGTCCAACTTTTAACCCTTAGAGGACCACCATGAAGGAAAGGTAAGGGAAACTAGACAAAAAAAAAATATGATTATATAACACTTAAAAATAAATGGATGAACAAAAATTTTTTCTTTTCTTTTTTTTTTAGCAGCAGCCTTTGTTGAAAAATCTAAACGACGTTATATGAGGACTATATATATATATATATATATATATTATATATATATATATATATATATATATATATATATATATATATATATATATATATATATATATATATATATATATATATATATATATATATATATGTATGTATGTATGTATGTATGTATGTATGTATGTATGTATGTATGTATGTATGTATGTATGTATGTGATTACCTAATTGTGATTACCTAATTGTGTTTACGGGAAAGAGCCCAAAGCTCGTATCTTCCCGTCTCCTCATCGGTTCCATTTTATACTTAGTGATACTTATCATACCTGTCCTTAAAACTATGGATTGAGATAGCATTAACTACCTCCTCGCTTAGCCAATTCCAATTATCAACTACTCTTACACTGAAAAAGTATTTCCTTACATCCTGCGAAGAAGTTTTCTTACGAAGCTTCAAACTATGACCTCTAGTTCTAGAGCCAGCCATATCAAAATATCCATCCCTATCCACTCTATCATAACCATGAAGGAATTTAAAGACTGTCACCATATCCCCCCTCACTCTTCTAGCTTCGAGTGATGGTAAGTCTAATTCCCTCAGCCTCTCATCATAACTGAGATTGCGTATTTCTGGCACCAGTTTCGTGGCATGTCTTTGAACTTTTTCAACCTTAGCTATGTGCTTTTTCAAGTGCGGATTCCAAAAGGGGGCTGCATATTCGAGTTTTGGCCTCACATAGGTTACATAAATATTTCTGAACATTTCCTTGTCCATGTGCCTGAAGGCTACCCTTACATTTGATAAGAATGCATATGCTGCCCTTACTATGCCATTTATATGTATTTCTGGAGACAAATCTGCCAGTATGTTTACTCCTAGATCTCTCTCATTTTCTGTCTCTTGAAGTTGTACTCCAGCCACCGAGTAGTCAAGCTTGGGCTTTCTTGCACTTGTACCCATTTTCATTACCTTACATTTTGAAGTATTGAATTTCATTAGCCACTTTTCTGACCACTCATGCAGATTATTTAGATCCTCCTGAAGTTCTCTACCATTGTTCTCGTTTTTTACTTTCTTCACAATCTTTGCATCATCTGCAAACATATTCATGAATGAATTTACAGACTCTGGTAGGTCATTTACATATACAAGGAACAAAAGTGGCCCTAAAACTGAACCCTGTGGAACTCCACTACTAACTCTTCTCCATTCAGACACTGAGTGTCTTACTCTAACCCTCTGTTCCCTTCCTTCTAAGTAAGTTTTTATCCATTCCAAAACATTTCCACCTATTCTAGCCATTGAGTGCAGCTTCCTAATAAGTCTCCCATGTGGAACAGTGTCAAACGCTTTCTGGAAGTCTAGGAATATGCAATCTGCCCAGCCCTCTCTTTCCTGTAAGATTTGGCTTACCTCATCATAAAATTCTAATAAGTTTGTTACTGTTGATCTACCTTCTCTGAAGCCATGTTGCCTCACTGACAAAAAGTTGAAGGATTCCAAGTGAAGAGAGATATGTTTCCCTAGTAGTTTCTCCATAACTTTGCAAACTATGCTGGTCAAGGAAACTGGTCTATAGTTCAGAGCCGTATCCCTCCTTCCCTTTTTGAAGATAGGTATCACATTTGCTTGTTTCCAGCATCTTGGAATCTCCCCCGACTCCAGTGACTCCTTAAATATGATACTTAGTGCCACTGATATTGTGTTTGCGCATTTTTTAAGCACATGAGGGGATATGTCATCGGGACCTGTAGCTTTATGAACATCTAAATCCATCAGCGCTTTGCATACCTCTGTGGCTGTAAGGTTGATGTTCTCTAATACCGGCCCTTGAGCTTCTATCACTGCAATCTGAGGGGGTGGGGTATTTTCTACTGTAAATACTGACTGAAACTCCTTGTTCAATTCTTTGCAGATCTCTTCATCCGTCACAGTGATGCTTCCATCCGCTCTCTTTAGCCTTAAAACCTGTTCTTTTACCTTCAGTTTTCCTCTGATAAAGCTGTGGAAAAGCTTGGGATTTTCTTTAGCCTTCCTGGTGATGTCCCTCTCATAGTCTCTCTCTGCCTCTCTCCTTTTACTTAGGTAGTCATTTCTTGCTCTTTTGTAGGTTTGCCAGGCATTTATGTTTTTTCTCCTCCTATACCTTTTCCAGCATTTGTCTCTCCACTCCTTAGCTCTTTTACACCCATTATCGAACCATTTCTCTCTGGCATGAATTACACCTACTTAGGTGACAGGTATGCAGCAATCTACTATCTTCCCATATTTCTCACAAAAGATGTCATACATTTCTTGTACAGATTTGTTGTAAAATAAGGTTCTCCAGTCAATAACTGCAAAAAGCTCATTCATTTTGATGTAATCTCCTTTTGGATAGCTCCTCCTCATGTCCTCAGTGCCTCTACTCTCAGGAAGAATATCTTCAATGATATACTCCATCAACAACACACAGTGGTCACTCTTTCCAATTGGTGGTTCATACTCAATTTTTTCAATATCCAACACATTATCTGTGAACACTAGATCAAGTAGTGATGGCTCATCCCCACCCCTGGCCCTTGTTGGTTCCATTACATGTTGGTGTAGGAAATTCCCTTGTACGCAATCTAGGAATCTTGCCCCGAATGAGTCCTCACCACTGTGTGGGTCAAGATTTATCCAATCTATCTCTTTATGATTAAAGTCTCCCATAATCAAAATCCTACATTTTTTTTCCCGTGCCATGTTAACAACTGAGTTTATGACTTCAATAGTACCTATATGACTTTCCTCATATATATATATATATATATATATATATATATATATATATATATATATATATATATATATATATATATATATATATATATATATATATATATATATATATATATATATATATATATATACAGTGTTCCCCCGGTTTTTCGCGTTTCTTGGTTCGCGTTCTCACTGTATTGCAGTTTTTTTTTTTTTATAAATTATTATTTTATTTCATGGGTATATGCAAAAATATTAAAATATTATAACAAAAAAAATTCTCAGTATTTTCATTTTTTTTTATTGAAAAAACATATTTCATTATCTAATTGATAAAAAAAAATATTTCCCAGCCTACGAATAATAAAACTAAAAAATAGTAAAAAACAAATTTAGATAGATAGATAGATACGTTTATTGACCACCTTTTTTGAAAAATACAGTATAATCTTTACAAAAGGAATATTTGGTCCAAATTACAATGAATAAATACGATAGATTTTGTACAATCATCAAATAAGTAAATGAATTTTAAATTAATATACGTTGTACTAATAACTGAATGATATACGTACATACAGTATAACTCACAGTATTGCATCATGCGAAAGTGTTCGATAGCGTACAATGTATTGGGGTCGCAGCTATGTGAGCTAGCATATATATTTATATTTCCAGTAGTTTCATGATTTTATTGATAAAAAAACGTATTTATTAGCCTAAGAAGAATAAAGCAGTAAAAAATAGTAAAAAACATAAATACTAACAGTATTGCAACATGTAAAATACGATACCGCTATCAGCGTTTTGGACAAAGACTCGTTCAGTCTAACTCACGTGTGCGCCATTCACGTTGTCCTTATTAAACGTTTTGCTTGTGTTCGATAGTGTACAATGTATTGGGGTCGCAGCTACGTGAGCTAGCATATATATATATATTTCCAGTAGTTTCATGATTTTATTGATAAAAAAAACGTATTTCTTAGCCTAAGAATAATAAAACAGTAAGAAAATAGTAAAAAACATAAATACTAACAGTATTGCAACATGTAAAATACGATACCATTATCAGCATTTCAGACAAAGGCTTCCACCATCGTCCATTGTCTCGACTCACTTTGTGTGCGCCATTCACGTTGTGCTTATTATTATTAATATGTTTTGCTTGTGATTTTTTTACTCGCATATTTTAAACTTTGCAATGCCTCCCAAGCATCCTTCATCTTCTAAGGCTTCTTGTTGTGAGCCTAAGCGTCAAAGGAAAATGATAACCATTGTAGATAAAGTGAAACTCTTAGATATGTTGAAAGAAGGAAAAAAGTTTGTGGATGTCGGCCGCTATTTTACGTAAACATAAATTTTATTGTAAAATAATGTACCTATGTATGTCAAGTCATCATCACCTCATTCACGGTAAGTTTTCCTATCACTTTCATAAAAAATTACGTTGCTTGCTGTTATTTATAATGTAAAGGGTGTTTTTTTAACAGTACAGGGAGGGTTTATACAGTGTAAGCGTAAAAATACATTAAAATATCTATGTACACATAAGCTGATCCTACTCCGCGGATTTCTTGGTTCGCGCCAGGTCCCGGAACCGAACTACCGCGATAAGGGAGGTAACACTGTATATATATATATATATATATATATATATATATATATATATATATATATATATATATATATATATATATATATATATATATATATATACAGTAATCCCTTGCTATTTCGCGGTTCACCTATCGCGAATTCAGTGCATCGTTGAAAATAAAACAGCCTTTTTCAGGCTGTAAAGAGAAACAAAGATGGAGAGTGTAATGATGGATTACATTGTGGATGCAGTGGGCAACAGGCATACACTGGGACGCGCATGGTGGTGGTGAGCACGAGGATGCAAACGTTTTGCCGCCTCCGTATCAGCTGGTGCACCCTCGCACGCTATTTCCCTGATGATATTATATCGAAAGTTTGTATGCTGTTTATTCTTAATGCTTTTTTCCCATTATCTTCATAATATCCGATTGCATTAAGTGGTAGCAGAGGAGGAGGATGCAGGAGAACGAACCCCTATCGGCAAACGTTTTGCCGCTTCCGTATCAGCTGATGCCTATCGCTATTCTGGCACAATATCTTCTCATAAAATATTTATTTACCCACTCTATTTGGGGTTTATCTAATTTTGAAGATTATAGTACATATTACATATTAATATTCCTTGGTTCTAAACATTATTCTATCTTCTTTACATATTGACTGTGCTGCACAAAATTTAAACGTAAACAAAGTCAGCTGAGAGAAAAAGAAAACTATGCAATTAGTTACAAAGAAAACGTATATTGGGGAAACTTAAGTGATATAAAATATATTCTCTACACGCTATTTCCCTGACGATATTATATCCAAAGTTTGTTTGCTGTTTGTTCTTAATGCTTTTTTCAATTTTCTTCATAATATTCGATCGCATTAAGCGGTAGAAGAGGCGGAGAATGCAGGAGAACGAACCTCTATCGACAAAGGTTTTGTCACACTTCCGTATCAGCTGATGCACCCTCGCATGCTATATCCCTGACGATATTATATCGCAAGATTGTTTGCTGTTTGTTCTTAATGTTTTTTTTAATTTCCTTCATAATATTCAATCACCTTAAGCTGTATAAGAGGAGGAGGATGTGGGAGAACGAACCTCTATCCACAAATGTTTTGCTACTTCCGTATCAGCTGATGCACCCTCGCACCCTATTTTCCTGATGATATTATATCGAAGATTTGTGTGCTGTTTGTTCCTAATGCTTCTTTACAATTTTCTTCATAATATTCGATCGCATTAAGCAGTAGAAGAGGAGGAGGATGCGGGAGAATGAACCTCTATTGGCAAACGTTTTGCCACTTCCGTATCAGCTGATGCACTCTTGCACACTATTTCCCTGACGATATTATATCGAAAATTTTTTTGCTGTTTGTTCTTAATGCTTTTTTCAATTTCTTCATAATATTCAATCGCATTAAGTGGTAGTAGAGGAGGAGGATGCGGGAGAATGAACCTCTATCGGCAAACGTTTTGCCACTTCCGTATCAGCTGATGCACCGTCGGACGCAATATCCCTGATGATATTATATCGAAGATTTGTGTGCTGTTTGTTCTTAATGCTTCTTTACTATTTTCTTCATAATATTCGATCGCATTAAGCAGTAGAAGAGGAGGAGGATGCGGGAGAACGAACCTCTATTAGCAAATATTTTGCCACTTCCGTTTCAACTGATGCACCCTCGCACGCTATTTCCCTGACGACGTTATATTGAAAATATGTTTGCGGTTTGTTCTTAATGCTTTTTTTCCATTATCTTCATAATCTCCGATCGCATTAAGCAGTAGAAGAGGAGGAGGATGGCGGAAAAGTGCCTCCAAGGAGGTCGATTCTTTACTAAAATTAGTTTTTTTTTTTTTTTTTTTGCATGGGTGTTATTCGCGAATTTCGTATTTCTTTACTATTATTTTTTAGGGGCGCTATTGCAATTTCGTGGATAAAAAAAATGTGGAAAAGCGAACAAGGTGTGAAAATATATATATATATATATATATATATATATATATATATATAATATATATATATATATATATATATATATATATATATATATATATATATATATATATATATATATATATATACACAGTGTTCCCCGGTTATTCGCGTTTTTTGGTTCGCGTGCTCACTGTATCGCATTTTTTTTTTGGATAAGTTATTATTTTATTTTATGGGTATATGCAAAAATATTGAAATATTAAAAAAAGAAAATTTTCAGTATTTTCATTTTTTTATTGAAAAAAAACATATTTCATTATCTAATTGATAAAAAAAAATTTATTTCCCAGCCTACGAATAATAAAACAGTAAAAAATAGTAAAAAACATTAATTTAGATAGATAGATACGTTTATTGACCACCTCTTTTGAAAAGTATAATCTTTACAAAAGGAATATTTGGTCCAAATTACAATAAATAAATACAATAGATTTTGTACAATCATCAAATAAGTAAATGACTTTTAAATTAACATACATTGTACTAATAACTGAATGATATACGTACGTACAGTATAACTCACAGTATTGCATCATGCGAAATAGTGTTCGATAGCGTACAATGTATTGTGGTCGCAGCTACGTGAGCTAGCATATATATTTATATTTCCAGTAGTTCATGATTTTATTGATAAAAAAAATTTATTTCTTAGCTTAAGAATAATAAAACAGTAAAAAATAGTAAACAGTATTGCACCACGTAAAATACGATAACGGTATCAGTGTTTCGGAAAATGCAAAGGCTCTCACCTACGTGACCTAGTGAATATTAAAATTTTCATTATTTTTTTGATAAAACAAGTATTTCCTAGCCTAAGAATAATAAAACAGTACAAAATAGTAAAAAACATAAATTTAGATATACGTACGTACAGTATAACTCACAGTATTACATCATGCGATATATGTAGTGTCCGATAGCTACGTGAGCTAGCATATACATAAATTTAGATATACGTACGTATGTACAGTATAACTCTCAGTATTGCATCATACGAAATAGTGTCCGATAGCTACATGAGCTAGCATATATATTTATATTTCCATTAGTTTCATGATTTTATTGATAAAAAAAACGTATTTCTTAGCCTAAGAATAATAATACAGTAAAAAATAGTAAACAGTATTGCACCATGTAAAATACGATACCGGTATCAGTGTTTCAGAAAACGCAAAGGCTCTCACCTACGTGACCTAGTGAATATTAAAATGTTCATTATTTTATTGATAAAACAAGTATTTCCTAGGCTAAGAATATTAAAACGGTAAAAAATAGTAAAAAACATAAATTTAGATATACGTACGTACAGTTTAACTCACAGTATTGCATCATGCGATATATGTAGTGTCCGATAGCTACGTGAGCTAGCATATATGTTTATATTTCCAGTAGCTCTCACCTACGTGAGATAGTTCATGTTTCTTTAACAATGCAGGGAGGGTTTATACAGTACGTAAACTTAAAAATAATTGTTAATGAGTATGTCATGTAATTACCTCTTCATTCACCGTAATTTTATCTATCACTTTCATATAAATTTACATTGCATGCTGTTATGTATGAAGTAAAGGGTGGTTTGTTAACAGTACAGGGAGGGTTTATACAGTGTAAGCGTAAAAATAAAGTAAAATATCTGTGTACATATAGGCTGATCCTACTCCGCGGTTTTCCTGGTTCGCGCCGGGTCCTGGAACCAAACTATCGCGATAAGGGGGGGAACACTGTATATATATATATATATATATATATATATATATATATATATATATATATATATATATATATATATATATATATATATATATATATATATATATATATATATATATATATATATATATACAGGTATACCTCGGCTTAAGTCGTTTCGAGTTAAGTCGTTCTTGATTATACGTCGGTTTTCAAAAAATATATGGAAAATAAAAAAAAATAAATAAAAATAAACTTTACGTCATTATAATCAACTTTACGTCTCTCCACTACAAATATTGGAATCATAATATCACTGGAAAACCATTAAAAGCCCATGAAATCATGTTACTGTACAATAAATAAAAACAAAAGCACATAAAATCATGTTATTGTACAATAAATAAGAATAAAAGCATATAAAATCTTATTAAAATACGTACAGTAGTTCCAATATCTACCGTTAGGCGTCGTCACTCGTCATTCCTGTGAAGCTGCTATTGTTTTGAATTGATTAGTTTATGCATGGTATATGTCTGTTTATCGGCTACTCTCATTCTCATTCATTTGTGACCTTATATTTTGCCCCCATGGCACCTAAGAAAATTCCTAGTGCAAGTGCTAAGTGTCATGCTATAAGGCTGGACGATAATCTGGCTATGATCGGATATTATGAAGAAAATTGAAAAAAGCATCAAGTACAAACAGCAAAGTTATTTTTAATATAATATTGTCAGGGAAATAGCGTGTGAGGGTGCATCAGCTGATACGGAAGTAGCAAAACGTTTGCCGATAGAGGTTTGTTCTCCCGCATCCTACTCCTCTTCTGCCGCTTAATGCAATCGGATATTATGAAGAAAATTTAATAAAAGCATTAAGAACTAACAGCAAACATATTTTTAATATAATATCGTCAGGGAAATAACGTGTGAGGGTGCATCAGCTGATACGGAAGTAGAAAAACGTTTGCCAATAGAGGTTCGTTCTCCCGCATCCTACTCCTCTTCTTGGATATTATGAAGAAAATTGACAAAAAGCATTAAGAACAAACTGCAAACATATTTTTAATATAATATTGTCAGGGAAAAAGCGTGTGCGGGCGCATCAGCTGATACGGAAGTGTGACAAAATGTATGCATCCTCGTCCTCACTGCCACCATCATTGTTGCCAGAATACATAAATGAGAGAAATGATAAATATAAAAAACATACATGTAAGCTGGTAAGTTATATCAAGTATCTTAAAGATGAAGTACATTTTTATTTAAATTACAGTACTACCATCTTGTAATTAATATATTTCTTAAAATGTACCATTCATTTGAAATTAAAAACATCCGCTTTATCTGGCAACACTGGCCACCATGCACGTCCCATGCTAAACCTGTTGCCAACTGCATAATAGAGTTCATTAATTTGCTTACTGTACATAAATTTAAAAATAAAGATACTACCTGCCCAACGTGTGAACAATGTGAAGAGAGCCTAGAACATTTTCTACTATTTTGTGAAGCATATGCACAAATAAGAACAAAATATAGTTTTTTTTAGTGCAACCATATATAGAAAAGAAAATGGAAATAATTGCTAATATATTGTTATTTAGATATTGTAGTGAAAAAGACGTCAAAGAAAGAAAAAAATTTATAAAAAGAATTTGTAGAAAAAGAAATCAAATAATGAAAACCGCACAAACAATTTAGCAAAGCAAAACCAAGACCTGGGAGCCGTTGCAAAAGGCATATCCCACCCAACTATACAGTACTACTACTACAGTAAATCTGTATATCTAGGCAAGCCTAGAGATAAGCTAATTCGATTTAAGTCGTGTTTCGACTTAAGTCATCTCTCCTGGAACCAATTAACGACGTTGGGTGAGGTATGCCGTGTGTATATATATATATATATATATATATATATATATATAATATATATATATATATATATATATATATATAATATATATATATATATATATATATATATATATATATATATATATATATATATATATATATATAATATATATATATATATATATATATATATATATATATATATATATATATATACACAGTAATCCCTCGCTATATAGCAATTCACTGCATCGCAGATTTTTTTGGTGAGAAATTATTATTATTATTTTTTTTTTTAAATTTATTTATTTATTTATTTATTTTTTTTTTACACCAGGATGGGCCAAATGATAATAAAATAAAACAGCCTTTATCGGTCCTGGGCACGAAGAATACATAAAGTAAATAGAAACAGAGATGGAGAGTGTAATGACCTGTCAGATGTGAAGGAATTATAAAAGATGTGTAATAAATATCCAAGAATATTCAGTGTAGCTGGTTCCATGAGCCAACCTACTACTGGATATATGTTGTTTATTATATATCACAGATAATGTTTTGCCTCCTCCGTATCAGCTGATGCACCCTCACACGCTATTTCCCTGACGATATTATATCCAAAGTTTGTTTGCTGTTCGTTCTTAATGCTTTTTTCAATTCTCTTCATAATATTTGATCGCATTAAGTGGTAGAAGAGGAGGAGGATGCGGGAGAACGAACCTCTAACCAAAACGTTTTACCGCTTCCATATCAGCTGATAGTTATCACTATTCAGGCACAATATCTTACTCATAAAATATTTATTTACTCACCCTATTTTGGGTTTATCTAATTATCAAGTTTTTAGTATTATTAATATTTCTTGGTTCTAAACATTATTCTATCTTCTTTACATATCGACCTTGCTCTACAAAATCTTAATGTAAACAGCTGAGACAAAAATAAAACTATACAATTCGTTACAAAGAAAATGTATACAGTATCGTACTGTACATGAGAAACTTAAATAAAATATATATTTTCTCTACACGCTATTTCCCTCACGATATTATATCGAAAATTTGTTTGCTGTTTGTTCTTATTGCTTTTTTTTCAATTTTCTTCATAATATTCTATCGCATTAAGCGGTAGAAGAGGAGGAGGATGCGGGAGAACGAACCTCCGTCTGCAAACGTTTTGGCGCTTCCATATCAGCTGATACACCCTCGCACACTATTTCCCTGACGATATTATATCGCAAGAATGTTTGCTTTTTGTTCTTAATGCTTTTTTTCATTGCTCTTCATAATATTTGATCGCATTAAGCGGTAGAAGAGGAGGAGGTTGCGGGAGAGCGAACCTCTATTTGCAAACGTTTTGGCGCTTCCGTATCAGCTGATACACCCTTGCACACTATTTCCCTGATGATATTATATTGAAAGTTTGTTTGCTGTTTGTTCTTAATGCTTTTTTTTCAATGCTCTTCATAATATTCTATCGCATTAAGCTGTAGAAGAGAAGGAGGATGTGGGAGAGCGAACCTCTATCTGCAAACGTTTTGCCACTTCCGTATCAGCTGATACACCCTCGCACGCTATTTCTCTGACAATATTATATCGCAACTTTGTTTGCTGTATGTTCTTCATGCTTCATTTCAATTTTCTTCATAATATTTGAACGCATTAAGCAGTAGAAGAGGAAGAGGATGGGGAGAACGAACCTCTAACCAAAACGTTTTGCCGTTTCCGTATCAGCTGATGCTTAACGCTATTGAGGCACAATTTCTTACTCATTAAATATTTATTTACTCACCCTATTTGGGGTTTATCTAATTTTCAAGATTATAGTATTATTAATATTCCTTGGTTCTAAACATTATTCTATCTTCTTTACATATCGACCATGCTGCACGAAATCTTAACGAAAACGAAGTCAGCTGAGAGAAAAAGAAAACATATACAATTCGTTACAAAAAAACCGTATATCGTACAGTACATGGAAAACTTAAATAAAATATATATATATTTTCTACACGCTATTTCCTTGACGATATTATATCAAA
>JAXCGZ010009675.1:75000-92500 GCA_037179515.1 Halocaridina rubra
TGAATTTTGTTGCTTTATTCATTGGTCCTTACATGGTCGGAGGCAGATAATAATATGTCGGCTTCTCTATACTAGAACACAAACTTTCCTTCATATATATATTGTAGTTGCTAACTTATAGACTAAAGGCAGAGATTTTCTTCTTGCGTATTTGCAGATCATCTGCATCTTATATTGTTCCCATTTTTTTTGTATTTTAAATAATTCAATATTTTGACTGCACTTAGATACAATTGCTTATCTTTGTATTTTGTCTATCTATCTGTCTATCTACCTTGGCTGTCTCCCCCAATTGGGAGGTAGCCGACATAAAAAAAGAAACAATAAGGGGATTACTCTGCTCTATGGGCAATGACGAGGGAGCTACCGACCGTTCAGATGGCACTGCTGGAGTGCCACAGCCCATCCTCCCGGCTCTTCCACAACCTGCGTCACTTCATAAATGCCAACTCCCCTACTACCCCTACCACAGGGCTACCTTTGTAAGATGCAGCCCCGTGGTAACAGCAGATGCCCATCAGATCTGCGTCACAATCACTCGCCACTCATTCCTATTCTTAGCACGCTCACTTGCTTCCTTCACATTCATCCTCCTATCATTCAGGGCTCTCCTTACTTCATCCATCCACCCAAACCTAGGCCTCCCTCTAGCATTTAATCCATCAACTCTTGCATTCATCACTTTTTTCATCAGTCTTTCATCATCCATCCTTTCCACATGGCCAAACCATCTCAGAACATTCATATCTACTCTGGCTGCAAATTCTCTCCTCACACCCGTTCTTGCTGTCACCACTTCATTCCTAACCCTATCCAACCGAGATACTCCAATCATACTCCTCAGGCATTTCATTAAACACATTTAGTTTCCGTCTCTCACTTACTTTCATACCCCATAACTCTGATCCATACATCACAATTGTCACAACCACTTTCTCATACAAAACTTTCTTAACATTCATTTCCAACCCTCTATTCTGCATCACTCCTTTCAACACACCCAACACTTTACATCCTTCATTCACTCTGTGACACACATCTGCTTCCACTTCACCATTTGCATTTATAACTGAACCTAAATACTTAAACTGATCAACTTCCTCAAGTGTCTCTCCATTCAACATAACATTCAATCCCGCACCATCCTCATTTCTTGTACACCTCATAACCTTACTCTTTCCCACATTCACTCGCAACTTCCCTCTCTCACACACCATTCCAAATTCTGACACTAACTGACACAGCTTATCCTCTGAATCTGCTACCACCACAGTATCATCTGCAAATAGCAACTGACTCAGCTCCCACTCGTTATCATCCCAATCTACCATTCTCAAACCTCAACCACGCACTCACTCCTTCACCTCTCTTACGACTCCATTAATATACAAATTGAACAGCCATGGTGACATCACACATCCCTGTCTCAGTCTCAAACTCACTGGAAACCTCTCACTCACTTCATTCCCTACCCTAACACAAACTTTACTGCCCTCATACAAACTTCACTGCATGCAACAGTTTACCATCAATTCCATATAACCTCAAAACATTCCACATTGCCTCTCTATCAACTCTATCATATGCGTTCTCCAGATCCAAAAATGCAAAATACACATCCTTACCCTTTGCTAAATATTTCTCACATAACTACCTAACTATAAAAATCTGATCTATACAATCTCTACCTCTCCTAAAACCACTCTGCACTTCCGCAATCACAGTTTCTGTCTTATCCCTAATCCTATTAATCAGTATCCTACCATACTTTTCCTACCACACTCAACAAACTTATACCCCTAAAATTACTGCATTCATACACATCTCCCTTACCTTTGTATAGGGGCACTATACAATCAATCACCCATTCCACTGGCACCATTGACAACATAAAGCATATATTATACACTCTCACTAACCATTCCAATGCAGTCACACCCCCTTCTTTCAACATCTCCGCTCTCGCACCATCCATTCCAGGTGCTTTGCCTGCCTTTGCTTCATATAATGCCCTTTTCAACTCCTCTCTTGTAATCTCTCTCTCATTTTCATTTCCCATTACTGGCACTTGAACACCCCCCCCCACTTCTACTATCGCCTCCTCTCTATCTTCCTCAACATTTAGCAAGCACTCAAAATATTCTGCCCATCTTTTCCTTGCATTGTTCCCTCTTAACATCTGTCCATTCACATCTCTCACTGTCTCTTCCATCCTCGATCCACCCTTCCTTACTCTCTTCACTTCTTTCCAAAACTTCGTTTTATTCTCCTCAAATGACCTACTAAAATCCTGTCCCCACCTAACATTTGCCAACCTCTTCTATTCCTCTACCTTCTGCTTGGTTTCCACATTTTTCTCCCTACATTTACACTGCAGCCATTCCTCAAAAGCCCTCTTTTTCTCTTCCACCTACATTTTCACCCCTTCATTCCACCACTCGCTTTCCCTCCTCATGCCACCTCCAACAATCCTCTTTCCACACACATCACTTGCATGTTCCACAACACATTCTTTCATCAACCCCCATTCCTCCCCTAACTCCCCATCTTCTCTTTCTTTCACCCTGTCATATGCCACTTTCAACCTGTCCTGATATCCCTGTCTCTTCTCAGGCTTTTTCAACTCTTCCACCTTCACCATTTTCCTTCTACATCCCCCCACTCTATATCCCCACTCTTCTGCTACTAACACTTTTGCTTCCACCAAAAAATGATCAGACATCCCAGCAGCCACGCCCCTAAATGCATGCACATCTTTCACTCTACCACTCATGCTCTATGCTACCAACACTTAATCCATCAATGCTCTTTCTTTCACTCTTCCATTTGCCACTCTCATCCATGTATACCTATTTATTAACTTCTTGAATAAACCATTACCTATCACCAACTCTTGCTCCACACACATATCTAACTGTCTCTCGCCTCTCTCATTTCCACCTGGTACCCCATACTTTCCTACAACACCTTCTACCTCTCCATCACCCACTCTGGCATTCAAGTCACCCAACACAACTACATAGTTCCTTCTACTGAGACCATCCACACACCTAGTTAACTCATTCCAGAATTCATCGTGCCCTTCCTCACTTCTCTCACATTCTGGTTCATACGCACTAACAAAAGCCCAACTTTCCCTACTTATCCTAGTCCTCACCCACATCAGCCTAGATGACACTTCTTTCCATTCCAATACCTTATTTACCATCCATTCACTCAGCAATAATTCCACACCTTCTCTCGCTCTCCCCCTTTTAACTCCAGACACCCTACCTGTCACATCACCAAATGCCACTTCTCCTTTTCCTTTCATCTTCATCTCACAATGCCAATACATCCATCCTCCTCCTACCAAACCAATATCCGATCTCACATCTTTTACTCTCTATCGTACTACAACTACACACATTTAGACACCCCAAATCTAGAGTTTGGGGAGAAGTAATTCTCCCCTCTACTCCCCTTCTTCTTTGACATCTTGTGGGAGGTTAATACAAGGGGGGATTCCCAGTCCCCTCGCCCCGTCCACTTTTAGTTGCCTCTTACGACACGCAGGGAATACGTTGGGGCTATTCTTTGATGTTGTGCATCTTTGAAATGAACTCAAGTGATCTCCTAAAATACTTGAGAGTAATATTTGCTGCTTTATTTTATGAGTGCTGCATATATTTTGCTATTAACACAGATAGCCAATAAAATTAACAAAATCCAGTTGAAAATATGTGATAGTGGAAAACAGATACTATTTCACTTAATTTTCTTCCCAAAGTTTCCAAAATAGTGATTAAGAATAGCTCACACTTTGCTGATTTTTTTTTAATAAAAGTTGAGTGAATATGAATCTTAGCGAAGGTACGGATATTGAGTCATGTTTCTGTATGTATTTGATGCTAATTAATCTTTATTCACATTGCAAAATTTCTGCTTTTTTATTATTTTATCTTTGTTTAGAAATTTCCCATCCCTTTTTTACTGAAAACTTTTTTCTGAGAAGCTTAAACATATATTGAATTCAATATAATCCATATTATTAAACTTTGATTAACGAGTAAGTTAGATTGTATAAATAAATTTTTGGTTTTTTAACTATAAAGGATATTACCCTTTCTTGCTTGACATCCTTGATTTGTTATGGTATATTACTATTTGCCTTTACTTTTTACCTTTTAGCTCTTACCTTTACCATTTGCCCTCTATTGGCTACATTTGTGCTGGACATGTAGAGTCCTTGTTTTATTGATTAAATGAGTAACATGGAAGCATAATTCTACGGAACTTGTAATTTGAATAGTTGCTTCTTTTCTGTAACGTGCATCATAAGACAATCTTACTTAAAAAAAAGAAAAAATACTTTCTTTGCACGTATTCATATCTGTTGTTTAGCTCAGCAAAACACTTAAGGAATAATGTGATTGCTATCTGAATTTTTTAAGTTTGTCTTCAGAACTAGATCACAACCAAACTTAAGTAACTCTTATTGATTGAAGGTATATTTAAGGAGGTTTAATTTGGTTGACTGTGATACGTAAGTGCAGTAAGTATTCAAGAGATGTTTTACCATCCTTATACTGGTCTCATGTTACCTTTATAAATCTAGCCTAGGCATCCAAATGAGGAGCAGTAGCGTATAAATCTGGCCTAGACAACCATATGAATATTTGAAACCTCTAACATCTGACCTAGGCATCCAAGTAAGGATATGTAACCTACATAAATCTGGCCTAGGCATCCAAATGAAGATTTGTAACCTATATTAATCTGGCCTAGGCATCCAAATGAAGTCTATATTTACTTCATGCTTATTCCTGTGCAACCTCGATATTAACTTTTCTCCATGGTCAGAAAGTTCCTTACACACAAGTAGTTTTTAGAATTTAGGAACAGCATTTCTTTAATGAATTTTGATTAAATATATTGCGCACTTACGAGCATTTCTAATACGTAACAACTTTAACTAGGTGGCAACAAGGAATCACATAGTATGAGTCATCACTACCATTAATGTCGCAAAATGTTAGTCCTTATTACAGACACTCCCCAGCTTATGAACGAGTTAGGTTCCAAAAGTCTGTTCGTAAGTTGTTTTTAGGTAAAAATGTAGTGTGCAGTACATACATATGAATTTCTGTACAGTACTTAGGCGAAAGACACTTAGCTACTACATAAAACATAAAGTATACAGTATTAATGAATTTTAATACAGTAATAGTAATGTAATAATACAGTACACTAATACATTAATGCATGGGTAGGTTTTTGTTTGTAGTTGTGAAGTTCATAACTGTTGTTCATAAGTAGGGGAGCTTCAGTACTCAAGAGGAGGGCATTAAGCTCTACTGATATACGTATCCCCCAGAGCTTCCCCTCACCATCAATTAATCTTCAACATAGTTTCATAAAATTTAAGTACGGATGATCAAGTAAATAAAACAATTTAACATTTGTATCATATATTTGTACAGAAAACATGTTAGCAAAAATAAATATAGTAAATGATTAAATATCTCTTTATCTATATACAGGAACTGAAATGCAATTTATTGTTGCAAAACTTGGTATTGTGATGTAACAGCTAGGTACAGCAATAAAATGAAGAGATACGGACAACTTACGAATTTATGATACATCCGTTGGCTTATTGTCATTTATATCTGTTGATGACAGGAGCAATAAAATATATTTTGTCTGTTGCTGTGAGAATTTAACTAATAGTAAATTTCTCCATGAATACTGAAATATTCTGTTTTATTTGAAGCACTGCATGCACAGTATTTGATGCTGTTTGCCATTTTATGTGTCACTAATAGTTTCCATTTGAATGTGGGCAAACAGAGACAGGTTAGAAATGTGATGAAACCAAACACGGATTTGGCGCTTCCTGAGCTGAGCTTTATATCAACTGCTCTACCTTGGTACCCATACAGTATTTGATTTTTCAGTTAAGTTCATTTGTGAATCTTAATACAGTACTCATGAATTCTCTGCTTTACTGGTTCAATTTATTTACTTTTTTAATAATTTTAAGCATGAGCATGTGTTCATTGGATAATTGATTGTCTATAATATTTAAGCAAACAAAAGGTATATATGGAAAGTTAGTAAATACTTTTGTAACTTGAAATTATCTTCAACTTGATAAAGATGATGTTTGTGTTGTTATTTGTTCAACATTGAAATTTTAGTATAATTCGAGTAAGGTAATAATCTCTTTCAACATAAGGACAAGCTGAATTTTAATTTAATTATCCTCCCAGCTAACTGCTGGAGCCAGGGAATAAACACACTCTACTGAATGCCTATATTCGTATTGATCTCTCTTCCCTACCTTTCTCATGGCTTGTTTTTGCATGTACAGTAATTCAAATCCTTCCTACGTAGGTCATATATTTCATTCACTATGTAATGGAGTGTTTTAGAGGTTATATATAAATGACGTAAAAGCCAAGGAATACCATACGTATAGGCAAATTCGATTAGTGGCTATGTACAAACTTGGAGAAAATTTAATGCTGTTTCTACAATTAGTAAAAGGTTCACTGCTTAATCACCGAAGCCTTCACGATATTGTTCATGAAACAGGAACAGTATAGGCACATATTAAGTAGCAGGATGAATGGGAAACTGATGTTTCTGTAGTATGACTTAAGAATAAATCCAGTAATAATTTTTACATACAGGTACTTTACATTCCTTCACTGGATGCACACACTCCACTCCCTATGTAGTTGTTTGCTGAATTATATTTGTTAAGATATTAGTGTATTTATTCTTCTTTTTTATTCTTCATAATCCTCCTTATTTTTATTTGAAAATATTTTTCAGCATTTATTCATTTTATTCTTCAAATGCTCCCTTTTTTCCAAAAATATTGTGCAATTTTGGGTAGAGATTTACCCTTTTCAGTATTTTGCAAATACCACCTCATTGTGTCGATTCAGTCCTAGTGCAATATACTGTACTTTTGTGCATGGTTAAGACTGAAAGTGCTGAGTTATTTGGTATTTATTGTGAATAAATACCTAGAGCAATACCAGGAACTATAAATAGATTATCATTTTTAATGATATTTCAGTTACCATTTGATTAAAAAAAAAATTTACCCATTTAAGTATTGTTCATATTTTGGTCAAAATGATGATTTTTACAAAGACATTGTATGATTGTTTCAAATGGAGTTTGAAAAGTTTATATGCTGAAAACAGTATATTCCTTGTACTCAGTATTCAGAAATACAGTACTTCAAATTTAATTTTAGTGGACTTATATTCCTTTTTAGTGGTATAACTTATTTTTTCTGTTTTTCTTTGATTATAGTTTTTGAGACAGCACATTTTCATGGTAACATTAATTAATAATTTATTCAATTTATCATTAGATGCAGTTTACCTACCACACTTAACATAATTTCACTTTCATCCCATACTTCAAATAATGACGTTAACATAATACATATTGTATCCTTAGTTATAATATTTACTTAGGCACCTATCCTAACCAGTTTTTTAATTTGCTCTGTATGTGATTATTAGTGGATTTTCTGAATCACAAAAATCAAATTTTTTTTGCTTAGCAATTCACCAACTGCTTATGCTAGATCTGCTCAAACTAATTTTTTGGCTTTGGCTGCAGATATTTTAGTGATCTAGTAATGATTAATTTATTTAGCACTGCTATGCCCTCTCATCATCGATTGAAAAGAGGTAAAAGCATCTCTAAAGGTAGTCGAGGTGCATCTGTGGACATTGTGATAGGTAATAATGGTACAGGTGAAATGTCCTCACTTAATAATTCTTCACTAAGGTCAGAGGCAGAAATTGGGGCCTCTTCGTTATTTTTGTTTTTATTGCTAGTGACCCCAAAGTTAAATGTAGGTTTTGAAGCCTTTGTTGGTTGTGGTAATGACTCGAGTGCCAAATCTTTCTCTTTTTCATGATTTTCTTCATGCTCACTTGCAATAACATCTGACTTTTCTTTTACTTTAGATGTATCTAATTTTACGTCAGTTGTGTGTAATTTGACATCTTCCTCTAACTTATCTTCTGATGTTACTTTTTGAATGGATAAGTCTTCCATTTCTTCTTGTTCAGATGGAGACATAAAGTCGTTATCTGCTCCATTTGTTTTATCAGATTCCTGCTGTTGAATCTGTTCAGAGCGTTGCTCCTCTTCATCAGCCTCATGTGATGTAGTTGGAGAGCTAATTTCTTCCAAAGGCAATAAATCAGTGGATCCGTGTTCTTCTTTTGCTTCTGAAATTGACTTTCCCATAGTAGAGGCATCAGATTCTTCTGATTTTTGTGTAGGAACTGTATCTACTTTTTTAATCTCTTTTACCATTAATTCACCCTGTATCATATCCATTTCTCCTATTTTTTTATTCTCATTTTGTGTTAAATCTGTTTTGCCATGTGCTAGAGAAGTTGCTACTTTTACTGAAAAGATATTGTCATTTGCAATTTTGGCTCCAGGTGCTGCTGTAATAATCTCAGGTTCATTAAATGGAATGTGACTTGGAGGTCTAACATGTATGGGATGCAGAGATGGTGCAAATCCATCAATAACACGATTTCTTACGGTAGTTTGGGAACTTTCTGTTTCTTTATTACTTTCAGATTCGCTGGTTATTCGTAAGCCTGCTTTATCCTCATCTTTTTTGTTTGTCTCCTCCTCTTCATTTTCAATATTGGGAATTTTATTCCTTAATGGCCTGAGGGGTAATCTTCTGCTGCTTCTCTCATCGTCATTAGCTTGTCTGTTGGCCAAGAATCTTTGTCTTATGCTTTGTCTGTTTTGATTGAATTGTTCCATTCTTTCTTTGAAACTTAACGTAGAAGTCTCTGGTGACTCTGTGGAAACACTTCTATTTTGATTTTGTGTATCTCTAGAGCTTTCTGGTGTGGGTGTTGTTGTAGTGTAAGAAGAACTAAGACGATTCTTTCTGTTTCTGATGAATTCCCTGAATCGGGCACGGACATTAGGGTTAATTATTCTTTTGCCCTTCATCTTTATAGGGCCTTCTTCCTCAGTGTCCAGTTCTGGGTCAGATATTGTGTCATTTCTTGTCTCTTGCACTTCAGAAGAATAATCTTCATCTGGATTGTCAGATGTTATTTCAGTATCATGTTGCAAATGTTCCTGGGCACTAGTTTCTCTCTTTGTGTTGTCATTCTCTGTCTCTGCGTCACTGTATTCAGGATAATCTACAGACGTATGTGCCTCTTTGCTAATAGAGTGTCTTCTCGTTTCTTCTGTTTGTTGATCTGAGTTTAGAATATCTTTCACCTGGAGTGCACTGTCCTTTGACTCTTGGTCTTGATTTTCTTTCTCATCCATTGCTATTTCTTCCTTTTCTAAAACTTCTTCATTCTTAGCATTCTCATCCTCTGAATTATTTTCTTGATTTCTTTGTGAAGTTATTCTTCCATTCCTAAGATTTGTAAGTAAGGCGGCGGCATTTGATGGCCTCTGTTCATTGTTCTCCTTTTTGGTGTCTTCCTCAGAAATAGCAGGCTTTTCAGTAGTTCTGCTGTTCCTGAATCTGTTACGCAAGCTATTTCTATAACGTTGGAACCTTTCGGAATCTAATCCTCCCCTAAGTGATGTTGGAGATGCTGTGGTGGTACTTGAAGCTTTTTCTGTTTCTTTAACTTCCTCTACAGTAGGAGCTGCAGTAGTAATGCGAGCTACATCTTCATTTTGATTTGAATTTTTCAATTTATTAAGTCTGTCGCGTACTCTCTGCTTAAACGGAGAGAGTGTTGTGCTGGTAGTAGTTGAAAGTATTTCTCTTGGTGTATCGTCTTTGTCTTCAGAAGGCTCATTATCTAGTTCTCTTCTATCTTCTATAACTACATTCTCTTCAGAGAAAGTTGGCTCTGGTGTAGTAGTAGTTCTTGAACCTAATCTAGTTCGTAAACGCTTTCTTATATTTGGTCTTTGACGCACTGGTGTTCTCTCTGAACTTGGTGTGATAGTTTCTGTTGATGCAAATGGCGTTCTTGTTGAAGTGGTTTGTTCTGTATCAGTATTATCACTCACAGTATTAAAATCATTAACATGGTCAACAACATTATCATTTTCCTCTTCAGATACTCGGAAATCTGCAAATATGTTAACTGGTTTGCGGTTTCCAGTTTCAATGGATTTTTCTGTTGTGGCTCTAACCAGTGTGTGTGTAATCTGATTTTCAAATTTACTTTTGGTATCCAGATTCTCTCCTGTTGTTGCATCAGTTTCTCTAAGTTGTGTATCATCAAAAATTGTATAGGTGTCAACATTTTCACCCTCGAAACTATGGCTTCCTGTTCCAAAGCTTTGGCTCCCGGGCCAATTTGCTGGTGGTAAGAATGGGCTATGGAATGCCGAGTTTTCAAGTCCTGTTACTAGAGTAGGATTTAAATGTGGGTGGGTATTGAAGCTATTTTGTCTCAGTGGCCTGGAAGTTGGTCTAAAATTTGTTACAGATGGTTGTAAGGGATTTGGACGTCGTCTTCTGCTTGGTCTGGGATCAAATGAAGCCGGAATGTTTCCAAGACTCTCTGGCTCTCTTTCAGAACTTTGTGATTCTTTATGTATATCTTCACTAAATTCAGAACTTCCTCGACTAGGAACAGTAGATACAAGTGACTTTGGTGTTGAAGAAATTTCAAATGGGAACCTGGGATTATTCACTTCATGAGACAGACCCGTAGAAGTAGCGCGTGCTGGGAAATCGGTTGCATGTTGTATGATTTTTGGGAATGATTCCAATAATGGCCTCTCTTGCTGTAACCCAAAGGGATTTTGCCTTGGTGTATTAAAGGCTGCTGGTGATGTTGCAGTAATAAATGTTGGTGCAATTGTTGGCCTATTGAAGGTTGAGATGGGATGCCCTGTTAACAAACTATTTCTGACTGGTGGATTGTGAAAGCCTGGTGTTGTTTGGTGAATAAAAGTGGGTATTGGTTGAGATGTTACTGGGTTTATATTCTGTGAATGGATGATTGGGTTGTTATGTAATGGCCTGCTTGAAGAAATGAATCTTTGTCCAGTGTTTGCGATTGGTGGGTTGCCAAAATGCTGTTCACTCGTAGGTCGAGTAAAATGACGCTCGCTTGAGGGTCTTGGACGAATTATTTGTGTGTGATGTTCTGGAGATGAGTGCTCAAAACTTGACTCTGAATGAGTTGGTTGTCTTGGTGGTTTAACCGGAGGTCCAGATGGGGCTGCAACGGATCTGAATGGAGGATTAAATATTGCTGGATGAACTGGGGGTTGGTTAAAGACAAAATTACCTGATGAAGGAAAATTTGAAGGTGGCAAGAAAACTTGAGGGGTTGTATTAATTATTCTTTGAGGTGGTGGCAGTCCTCCTCCAAATGAAGTTTGACCTGAAAATCTTGGTGGAGTGAATGATCCTTGTGTTGGAGAAAAGGACTGAAAGTGTTGAGGAAATGAATTCTGCTCTGATTGGGGAGTAGCTTCTCTATAGGGTCTTACATGTTCTGTTGTTTTAGCTTTTGCTTTTTGGGTAACAGGTTGAAATTCTTCGGGATCACCAGTCATTAGAGAAGATGGACGAAAGGCATCTGGGGTTGTTTGATGTATATTTTCATCCACATATGATCGATCATCCTCAGATCCATAATCCTCAGATCCATAGTCCTCAGATCCATAAGGAATTATGTTTTGATACTGCATGCTAGTAGGATTACTTATATCTTCTTCATGTTGATCGAAATTACTATGTGGGGGTTCTGGATAGAGAGATGGAGGATTAAATGGAAGCAGATTCTGCCCATGACTTGGATAATGAATATGTCTAGTGGGTTTCTTAGGGTGATTCTTGAAGCCAGATACCTTAACAAACTGTCCAGGAATATTTCTTTGAATTAAAGGTGACCGTTGAGGTGGCCTAGCAAGGAATGCACGTTCGATTGATTCAACACGATCCATGCGATCAGTTGGTTGTTTTGTATTGTGGGAGTTACTGTCAAACGGCATGTTAACCAAAGATGCAAAAGCAGATAAGGCTGATCTCATATCAGAATCCCATGTATATTCTTTCTGACTTGATGCAGAAGTTTGAGCATCTGGTGTTTTAACATCAGTTTCTTGATAATCGTAATCGTCAAAGTTTAAATCCAGGGCTGGGTCGTAATGTTGTATAAACGGTTCTGGGTAATCTCTTGGATCTTCTTCAAAGCTGTTTTCTTCTCCTTTAAATACAGGAATATTCTGGAAACTTTTCACTGGTGCAATTTCTACGGTCATGTTGCGACCTGCAGAGCCTACTATTTCCGGATGTGTGCAGTCACCAAAAAAGCCTGCACTACAAGAGGTTGTTATCTGAAAAAAATTATTGCATTCTTTAGTTTGGAATACTTTAAATGTAAATGAGTTTTAATTTAATATCCATAACAAGAATGTGCACATGAATTACCAAATTTATTCCTTATAGGAGTTAAGATATCCCTCACCATCACGTTCCTTTTGATTTATTGTTGATATTTCCATTTCCCCTCTGTCCTCAGCACTGCCCTCTTGATTTGGAAGTTGTGTCCATGTCTTTAATGATGATATTTTAAGTACTAAATATAGTCGAAAGGCTTTTGGGACCTTGGAAGAAGAGTAACTCGGGGTGTTCTAGGATTACCCATTCTAACAATGCAAGTCACCTTATCTAACCTACCCTACTTTACCCTAATATGAACTAACCTAACTTAGCGTTATCTAACATATTACGGGTTCCTTTAATTTTACAAGAAATTCTAAGGGTTACTTATCTTTACAAGATATGGCTTTTGTTATAGTGTAAAGTATTCATCCTTCATGAGTCTATGTAAGAGAAAAGTGAGTGTGTCTTACTTTAATGTAGTATCAGAGATTTTACTCCTTTATTTTTACACAACTCATAAGACAGGTAATTTCATTATTTTCTCATTATGTATCCTATACAGTGAAATAAATTGCATGATGAAATAGGAACATGTGGCATACTTGTAATTCCCATTAGCCAGACTCCCAAATTTAATACTATGTGAGAATATCTAGCAATTTAGCTTCTTTGCTCATTTTAGGTTTTAAAATGGAAATCATGAGGAGAGAATACTAACCTTCGGTATAAAATGTCATTTATTGTTACAGAATTCCTTTGTTTGTCCACTGTGATAGGTCTACGACCTATCATAATATCAGGTGATGTAACCCAGACTTACCTCATTGAATTTCAGTCCTTTGCTACATCTAAACGTGTATCTCTGACCACCAGTAGTGCAGTAATGAAATACACTGCACCCAAAATCCATGTCTCCATAATATCCCCCGCCTCTTCCAGTGCATTCAAACCTTACTATTGGCAAGGCTGAATTCAGTGGGCCTAGTTTTTCTCCTTCAGGTGGTGGTGACACATTTTCCTGAAAAAAAAAAAGTTGGAAAGACTTTTGATATGTTACCTAATACCGTAGTCACCGTGGCTCAAGCGGTAGCGTCCGCGACTCTGAGGCATCAGGTCGAGGGTTCGTGCCCCGCCACGGTCTGAGGTTAGCAAGGGCATGCACTCAGGTAAGATTATATCTGCCAAAACAAGTCCTTCACAAGAAGACAACTGTCCTAGCCCTTGGTAGATAAGGAAGTCCGTGACATAAAACCGGAAGCTTGTTTTGTAATACCAAAGGTAGATTACTTCTATTTGGCAGAGGTTTCTTTCCTTGCGATGTTGTTGGGTTATTACCTATTTACTTAAAACTAACGTTTGAATTTCTTTCAAAGGGCTTAAAGCTTTTATATCATAATTATTACTTGCACTTTCAAATACCTTCCTTTCAGAAGTACTGTACTGAGTAAATAATGTAATCTAAATTAGTTTCTAAAATACAAAACCTTATTCTTAAGAATTATTTTCGATATTGCTTTATCACCTACTACTTAGTGCTTCCTTAGGCTAAAGTTTTTTTTTATTGAGAATTAATAAATGCATTCATCATTATCAATTTTATTAGAATTTGTAGTTATGAAATTTGGAAACTACTAATAATAACAACATAGCCAACTGATCACTGAATCAGCCCTGCTAACCCTAGACCTGCCCCCTCTACAAGGGGAACTGTGGCCGTTGTATATGTTATATATGTACATAACCAATTTGAAACAGGTGCAATATGGATATTATCATTTCGTAATTAGCAGAAAGTAATTAAACACTTACCTTCCAAATGTTGGCATATGATATGTCAAGCAGAATACTGATTCCTGGAAAGAGATAGAAAGGAATCAGGTGGATATTTCCATATAAGGTTAACATAAAGAATTTTTGTGATGATTAATTCTCTCTTGCATATTGATGAAGGTATTCTGCTCTTTCATTATTATGTTTGAAGTTAAAAACAGTTAATATACACACTGTTGCACTGCTCTATATCCTCTTTCATGTTAGAGATATTTCTGTGTATTGTATAGCGTGCTCTCTCTCTCTCTCTCTCTCTCTCTCTCTCTCTCTCTCTCTCATTATACGAAGTAGTAGTAAAAGTAACAATAACTTAATGTTATGACAGGCTCCCATCTCCAGAAACAGATTTTCTGTTATAGTGTACCTGGAAAAGGGGCAATTATGATATTATATGAAATAAATACTTCCATCTCAGGTTTCTGTGTTATGGTTATATTCGCCATGGGAGCCCATGCAGGAGCAGCCATCAAGTAGGGACAGATTTTGTATTGTACTTTTAGCTACATTTTAATATCGTATTGAAAAAAGCTCCCCAATTCTCAAAATTGCTATCACAACTATTACGGGAGGAATGTTTATGCTGAGGATAAAATCCTTACAAACTTTGGCTGTCATACCCACTTCTATGATGATAGCATAAGACACTAAATCTCCTGGCTCTCCAATCATCCCTCCTAAGGTAAGCATTCTGTTGTACACATAGGTAGCTCTTTTGTGAATGTCCACAGCCCACTACAAAAAGTATTTTTTTTTTATGTACGGAATCATAATTTCATTATCATCTGCTATATGATGCGCCAGCACATAGTTACTTTTTTTTAACTTTGTTTCCCTCCTGTCTCACGCTGATGAATCACAAGATTATGGGAGCTAAAGTTTGCTTCCAACATTTCCTTAGGAATTTGATAGCGAGTAATGAAACTTCACTACTCACTTTTCCCTTGTCCGTTAAAGCATATCCTGCTCTGATACATTGCCCCTTCTCTCTGAGATTCTATTTGACAGAGGGCATTTTCATATATTATTACGGCATCTTTGGTAGTTTCTGATGTCGGTTTATATCAGTTGATTACTTAAATCTGAAAATATGCAATCATCCAAACTTTTACTTTCTTTTACAATGAGGCTTATAAGTCGTAGGTTTTTAAAATGTGTATTAATTTAATCTTGCATTATCTAAAGTAATTCCATCTCTTTGTTAACTGTAATGTCCATTTTCAAAAGTATCTCCACAACTAAGTTCAGTACATTAAAGAGTTATTGAGGTTGAACTGGTTTTAAAGGTAATGTCTCTATTCCTCTTAATTTATATATTTATATAGTATAAGGTCGGCTGATTTTCATCATCTTGGAATTTTTCCGCATTTTAGGAAAATATGTTGGTGGAACATTTCTTTAATCACAAGTGGAATACTGTACTACTGTATATCCCTCCGCAGATCATTTTAAGAGGAGAAAAGTAACCCCAAGGTACTCTAGCTTTATTCTTATTTAGCTAACCTAATCAAACAATTTACTGGGTAATTTAATTCCTCTTGGGATTTAGGAGGTTACTCATCTTTACAAGATTTCCCATTGCTCTATGTGCATGATAATACTTTAATGGTCTATTTAGTTACAAAATGTATAGTATATGTTTGGTAATATTGGCCCTGGTGCTCCACTACCTCTGAAAAGGGATTTGTAAATTTTACCATTAACAATGTTTGATACTCCTTGTTCATTTACTCTGAAATCTGTTCCTATTGTGTGTCCTTTTACTGTTTCCGATTTTGTAAGTTTTCTTTTTTCTTTAGTTTCAGATTGTTATTATTATTATTATTATTATTATTATTATTATTATTATTATTATTATAGAATTTGTATTATTATTATTATCAGCATCATCATCATCATTATTACTATTATTATCATTATTTATTATTATTATTAGCATTAATTTTGTTGTTGTGCTGATACTTGCCGTTTTTTTTTTTTAGTAAAGATTTCAAGTATCTTTTTGTGTTTTGAGAAACCCGGTGATAAAACGTAGCATCACTATGCATGATTATACATGATAACCTGCAATAGATATTGTAAGCTACTCCAGGGTGTAATAATCACACGATAAACACCACATTTCCATAACAAAAGAATGATGACACTGTGAAAATTAGCATTCCATGCCTTCTGAGCACGATGTTTAACATTTCGTCTGACCTTGCTGGCTATTTTCTGTCGTCGTTGCTGCTTAAGTGAACGGAACTCGTACGTAAATTATGACTAAGGGAATGGATCAATCTATGTACCGGTAGATGGGGGGGGGGCAGGGATTCGTTCAGGAAGGTTATGCAAGAGTTATAGTAGTATATGAAGAAGCGTTTGCATAAGCTTCGAAACTGAAATAATATACTTTCTTCTTACTTAAGCTGATGTTACTTTGATGTTTTGATTATTTAAATGAAAATTAACTAACCCTCTTAGATCATTCAATTCCCTAAGGTGATTCATGTAGGAGGTTACAATGAAATACACACTCTCTCTCTCTCTCTCTCTCTCTCTCTCTCTCTCTCTCTCTCTCTCTCAAATTAGCAAGAAGTTAAATAGCTATTAGATTTTAAATATTAATATCTTGTTGCTTAACAAAATAAATAAAAAAAAAAAATCAGGGATAAACAAATGAAATTTTTGTTTCCAGCTTATATTCTAAAACTCTATAAAGAAATTAATTTAGATTCAACCATACAACAGCCTAACATTTTGCTTTGATATATATATATATATATATATATATATATATATATATATATATATATATATATATATATATATATATATATATATATTCCACTATTATGCCCCATTTGAATGGGGGTGGAAACAGACGGGATGGAGCTAGGGAAATTAAGGCTAGATTCTCTTCCTAATGCCCCGCAGTAGGCGCTAACACGGGTATGTCACATTCTGAGTTGAGTGTTTTGACCACTGAGCAACCGCAGTCCCCTGCTTCAATAGATACTCAAAGCATTTTATAGGTTTGAACCCTTAAGCTTCGATTTATCACTTCTGGACAAACTACAATAGGATTTATTCCAAGGAATAATATCAAGGGCAGTCAAAAGTAAAACTCATTTTCATGATTGTGTCATATTTCCTTGTCTATCTGTCCCATATTCATTTGTCTTTTGTCATGAAGTCGAGGACATTTTCTTTATTTCAGTTCCTCTTATGGCAAGACATGAAGGACATTTACATACATATCTTGTTGTATATATTTTATGAATACTGTATTAAGAAACACACCTTCAAAATCAA
>JAXCGZ010009675.1:97500-99723 GCA_037179515.1 Halocaridina rubra
TCTCTCTCTCTCTCTCTCTCTATCTATCTATCTATCTATCTATCTATCTATCTATCTATCTATCTATCTATCTATCTATCTATCTATCTATCTATCTATCTATCTACATCTATATCTATCTATATATATATATATATATATATGTCTCTCTCCATCTTTATCCTTTGTCAGTTTATCTGTGGAATTTGACCAAATAAAGACCCATCAGCATTAGCATCTTAGCGTCACCCTCCTCCAACATCATATGAGGTGATGGTTGTTTCATTCCTTCGTCTTCTGCTAAGCACTGGAACTCACTCCCGTCACATGTTTTCCTTGCATACTGTGAGCTGTACGCCTCACAGAAACAGAGATATCATAATCTCCTTTTGCTTGAGCACCTTCCTATATTTTCTTTACATAGTTATTCCATATTTTCTATTTTTTTTTTTTAAGAATATGCAACCTTTAATTTACTGTTATTTTATAAATTCCTTTTATTTGTGCCTCTCAGTTTTGCTTGATGGGGGGCTTCTATCCAAATGAGGGGCTAAGAGTCCTCTGCATCCCTTAGTACACTTTGTTTTCCTCTCGTACTCTACATTTCTTCTTTCTCTGTTCCATGTGCGGGGAGCATTAAGACGACCTCCGTGTTCCCTGCATGTCGTAGAAACCGACTAAATTGGGTGGGACGACATAACTGGGTATCACCCTTTCGCAATTTTTCTTCGCGAAATGTTGAGGTATGCAGAGGGGTTCCGGTAGAAAAGTGCCAACTAGAAGTTATTGGATCATGTGGATTGACTCGGTAACCAAACCGCCGTACAATGAAAATTTTAGTCTTTTTTATATCCACAAATGAAAGATTGTTTTAATTATGTCACAGAATACTCATATGGAAGGCGATATGGGTAGGACTTTTTATATGATGTCTATCTATCTATCTACCTTGGCTGTTTCCCCCCATTGGGGGGTAGCCGACATAAAAAAGGAAACAATACGGGGATTACTTTGCTCTATGGGCAATGACGAGGGAGGTAGTAACCGTTCAGATGGCACTGCTGGAGTGCCACAGCCCATCCTCCCGGCTCTTCCACAACCTGTGTCGCTTCATAATGCCAACTCCTCTACTGCCCCTACCACAAGGCTACCTCTGTAAGATGCAGCCCCGTGGAAACAGCAGATGCCCATCAGAGCTGCGTCACAATCGCTTGCCACTCATTCCTATTCCTAGCACGCTCACTTGCCTCCCTCACATCCGTCCTCCTATAATTCAGGGCTATCCTTACTCCATCCATCCACCCAAACCTAGGCCTCCCTCTGGCATTTCTCACATCAATTCTCGCATTCATCACCTTTTTCAGCAGTCTTTCATCATCCATCCTCTCCATATGGCCAAACCATCTCAGAACATTCGTATCTACTCTGGCTGCCAATTCTCTCCTCATACCCGTTCTTGCTCTCACCACTTCATTTTTAACCCTATCCAACCGAGATACACCAATCATACTCCTCAGGCATTTCATCTCAAATACATTAAGTTTCCGTCTCTCACTTACTATCATACCCCATAACTCTGATCCATACATCACAGTTGGCACAACCACTTTCTCATACAAAACTTTCTTAACATTCATTTCCAACCATCTATTCTTCACCACTCCTTTCAACGCACCCAACACTTTACATCCTTCATTCACTCTGTGACACACATCTGCTTCCACTCCACCATTTGCAGCTATAACCGAGCCTAAATACGTAAACTGATCAACTTCCTCAAGTGTCTCTCCATTCAACATAACATTCAATCCAGCCCCATCCTCATTTCTTGTACACCTCATAACCTTACTCTTTACCACATTCACTCTCAACTTCCTTCTCTCACACACCATTCCAAATTCTGACACTAACTGACACAGCTTATCCTCTGAATCTACCACCACCACAGTATCATCTGCAAACAGCAACTGATTCAGCTCCCACTCGTTATCGTCCACATCTACCATTCTCAAACCTCGACCACGCACTCGCTCATTCACCTCTCTCACGACTACTCCATCAATATATTAATTGAACAGCCATGGTGACATCACGATCCCTGTCTCAGTCCCACACCCACTGTATTATGTATATATATATATATATATATATATATATATATATATATATATATATATATATATATATATATATATATATATATATATATATATATATATATATATATATATATATATATATATA